>JAUZNC010006907.1:18517-34183 GCA_034780395.1 Vannuccia rotundouncinata | reverse complement strand
ATTTTGTTCTGTTTAAGAGTAAATAGCAAAATAGTGCGTTTTTTGTACGACAAAATGTTAATTTTGGAATATAAACTTTTCTAATTATTTTAATAATAATCAAATTTATTTATTTTTTCTTATTTATAGTAGAACATAACCAGATACAACTTTTTTGAAAGCATATTGATAAGTAAAATACTTATCGTTTTCGAGTTATTTGCAAAAAACGGATATATAGATTTTTTGGCGGCCATCTTGGATTATTTCGAGTTGCCCAAGAGATATTGGCTGTATCTCGCTTGATTCGTATAGTCTAGACCCTATAGATTAATAATCAAAAGAGAAAAAAACAAATATCTAAATTTTGGGTTAAGTCGTAATTCTGCCGGACTATAACATATTGTTTCTTTCAACTGTATAAAAAATTATTTAGTGATTTAATAAAAGCAAAATTAAAAAAAATTGTAAAAGCTTAAATTAATGAAAATTCTATATGTTGTATATCATTCTATATATTTATTTTACATTTATATAGGATACAGCAATGTTTCAGAATAGATAAAACAGTCAACCAATAAAGTTTAAGCGACAAAAAAGATTAATCTGATTTGTTAAATATATATAACTAACTATATGTATATTATCTGAAATCAATCACAAATTATACTATTTTATTTAATAAAATAAATTACCTTTATATATCTCGTATATACCCAATATTAACCGGTATTTAGTGATTCGAAAACATCATTACAACATCGAAAATATCATTACTATTGTGCTACATTGTTTTACTATTGGATATTAACTCTAAACATTTCGTGGATTGTGATACGATAACCAAAAAACGATATTGCCGAGTTTTGTAAGTCCCTATATATTTAATTATATGAATTTACTACCTATATTTACCAAAATATATATTTCGAGTAAACAGTTTAGTGGTTCTTAATAATTTCAAAGACCACTTAAATGATTTTACTAAAACTGAAATGAATATTACAAATGATTTAATTAATAAACGTCAATTGTTATGCGTTAAGATATAGTGATTATAATAGAATGAAACTTTGGATTAACTATTGAGAATAATTATAGCATTTTAATTTGTATGAATTTGTTATTTTTCTACAACTATAAAACCCCCCACTTGATGTTATCTTTCAGTTTAATTTATCATAATGGGGTGCACAACATCCTCAAACATTATTCAATCAAGCACACAACACACCCAGTCACAAGACGTGCTTCACATAGATTGTGAAACTGAGCTACCAAAGGACTTTGATGCTTCACAAATTGCTGCTTTGCTTCACGAAGCGATCGAAAAACGTATGTGATTCTGTGAGGAATATGCGAGTAATAAAAGTAGAAAAACCATTTAATTCGAGTTTGATTGATAACACTTATTATAAAGTTTTATGTTTATTTATTTAGTCAAAGGTAAACAATTTTATTTTAAGCTTTGTTCTAAACCATTCTATATATACCTAAACAATAGAAATTGACTAACTTAATATTTCGCTTCCAAAAATTAAAACAAAATTATCGCAAAATTAAAATTAAAAATAAATCTATTTCTATGATTTAAACTATTAATCTATTGCATAAATTTGTAGTAAATATGTACTTTAAAAAAAATTATTAACGTATTTTGAAAGTTTATTGCTCTATATTATCTGCAGCATGTTTCAACTTGAGAGGTTTGCTCCCAAAATATCGGAAAATCTTTTGTTTCAGTAATTTAATACAGTCTTATATATTGGCAGTCCCCTTAATATTTTAGTGAATAATATTTGCATACGAAAACCGTATGAACACACATAATTGATATATAGATATACGTATCATAACATATCTATATATATATTATAATATTAAATGAGTTCATCCAATTAATTAAAATGAAATAATTTTTTCAAAAAAACTTAGTTAATGAAAATTTCGACATCTGTTTGCGTAAATCAATACAAGACTATTGTGTTTTAACACAAGCTGAAGTCTAACTCTGAACAAGAATTGTAGTAGTTTCATATTACAGAAGCCTTCTACATTTTCTTCCTGTAGCTAATATTAGGATTGAAAGAGCGCCGTATAGATAGATAGCTACATACTTTTAATATAAAGATAGTTTTAGATTTCAATAGAGTTATGTCTTTCTATTATTCAATGTTTCATTTTTTGAATAAATTTTTTACAAAATTTCTTTTTGTTGCTGCTGTAAAGCACACTAATTCTATAAAATTACATATTTTACCTTACTTGTAGAACATTTTTTACAATGAGAAAATAGGTATGAACGTGTCTAGCTATTGCCATGTGACATTAAATTCATTTCCTATAAAAAATATTTCGTTGAATACTATGCATTTAAATATATGAATATCTTATCGTAGGTAATAATGGTAAAAATTATTAATTTTAATTATATTTTGTTTTATAGAAACGACTTATATATATACATAAATTAGGATAAAAAGTTAATAAATTGATGGCTTATATACTATAATATTATTTTTAAATACACTCTACCGTGTATTTTTTAAATTAAAAATCTAAAAGAAGTGAAAAAAATATAAAAAATCGTTTTTTTGATGAGAAATTTATATCTACTATCAAAGGTTCAATTAAAGGTCGTTAATGAGTTCGTGTCGTTAAAAATTCGGCTATCAAAGGAGAGTGTGTTTGTATCAACAATAACGTTCAATTTGTTAGACTATTTAATTTTTAATAACAATTAAACAAACATTAAAAAAATTCCATTCTATTTTTGTCTTTAAGGTCGCGAGGAAACAATTCTACGTATATTTTATAAATACTCCAGGGATAACTATGAAAAGTTATGTGAAGAATTTAAAACTGTTTATAGTATTGATATTATCACGCTAGCTTTCCAGAATCTTTCGGGAACTGCGTCTGAATTTTTACGCCTTCGAATTGACTCCATTCCGAAAAGCATTTGCTACTTTATTTATTACCATCTTCGTGATCGACCACCAAATTTCCAGGAAAAGGTTTTGGCTATTCTCCTTGGATATCATGAGATTAATCTTGTAGAGTTGGCTGACTATTATACCGAATTTAATGGAGGGGTCACACTTCAGACACACTTAAAAACGGCTTTCGAAGAGGAGATACTGGAAATACTGCTACATAAAATGAATCAGGTAATATATAAAATGAGGAGAATGTCAGAGATGCACTCTATAAAAGTTCAGGTAAAATACAATATAAGTAAATAAAAAATATTCACTATATCTTTAGATTTATTTAATTGCTTTAACCATTGTTAACCTTTAACCAGCCTAGTCAATTTAGCTCAAAAAGGACCCTAACCTCAAACAAAATAGCACAGAGCTTATTTTTTTGCACAGTAATACTTTATCTCCCCCTGAATTACCAACCCAAAATTCGCAACTATCGGACTTCGCAAGAGTCCCTTATGGAGTCAAAATATCATTTGTACTTTCGTAAAATTTACAATGATATTTTTTCAACGTAAACATGTTCCTTAAGAGTTGATTTATTGTCAACAGCACTGTGGAGCAGATTCTTCTCTTTGCGTATGGTGGAAAACCTGGAGAGAATTTAGATGCCCTCAGATTCAGGTGATTCACTGAAAAAATCAGAAATAGCAGTATAACAGTGGATCTCAAGTCGCGTCCAACAACTACTGCTGCTGCGTGGTTTCATTCATTACGGTTATTATACCTTCAATTTCAGCAGTGGACTCAAGAAATCGCCAGTCGTGTACTATTAGATCCATAAGACTGGGGATGGAGTCTTGTTGAAATGGAAGACGGCAGTCTTATGAAGCTAATGATAACCGAATTGCCAAATTTGATCAAAGTAGTGCGGAGTGTATGTATTGACTGTGACAATAAAATATGTAAGTTTAGTCTAGCGTACACATTTGCATGTAAGCGACTGAACTGCTAAAAGTCCAACAGAGCAACTGATTATGGTGAAATTGATGAAGTGACTAAACAATTTTTACTGTGCAAAAAATTAGCTCTGTATTATTTTGTTAAGGTTAAACAGGTATGGACTGTTCTATATGTTCTAAATGTTGTAAAGAGAGATTTTTTATTTTATCTGAATCTAGGTGAAAGTCACCAGAAAATTGATTAAATCCTCTACTAATATATTAAATATAAAAAACTATCTCTTAAAAAATGTTTCACAATGTTATATCACTATAAAAAGTTTTATTTCCTTTACTTATATGGTTAAAAATGGACTGTTTAGATTGTAACAAAATTTTTGTTTACTATTAGTACCTTCTATAATAGGATTTATTAATTTAATATTTTTAATTGTTAGGTATAGTAAAAACAAGTCACTTATTGTATATCGATTAACATTAAGACTCTGTCTCACTAATTATCTACAAAGGTTTGGTTCTAAATGTGTTAAAGAAACAAACTATTTGAAAGACACAGTTGCTGGATTATTTGCTAATTGTAATCGCTATTTTATTAAAGTTTATAGAAATAATGAGAAAGACTGATCATCTTTTAACCAGGATAACATATTTTACCCCACAGCATTAATTGTTTACATTAAGCTCCTCAATAAATATTTGATGTATTTTACCATTTTGCATTCATTGGATTTGACTTTGTCTTTGTCGCCAAAGGCACCTCGGTTTCTCCGCGGGGTGTGTGTAGAACTAATTTAGTTTGGGAGCTTTACTCGGCTGTCTCACTGTTATTAAGTTGTCTTCGCATATATAGCTTCTGTCATCCCCTGTTTTGAAAATATAATCGGAATCCCAACCGCTCCCGCGCATTTGATGTTGCCTAGGTAACAGATGCTGGATATATGAGTATAAGAAATGCATTCAGCATCATATATACATGTTTGTGATCAACTTACTTTTATTCTTCATATCAAAATACTAGAACAATTTTATAAGAAAAGTTTTATACTAATGGTAATGGAATTTTGAGAAATAATAAATTGTATGTTACAATAGAACTATTGGACTAACATTAATCTCATTTAATAGATTCGTAAGTGTTCTCATTTAAAATAAACACTAAAATTTCAATTAGTTTATGTCAGAATTTACCATAAAAAAAACAATATTCCCTCTATAATTTTTATTTTTTATACTATATTTTAAAGTGATAGCATAAATGAAAATATAATTCACAAATATAAGAATTGATTAAAGATAAACACCCCACCCCCATATATAATGAAATATATTTTTTGATATTATTGTCGCGCTTTTTGTATTAAACATCCTGTAATCAGTTCTGACATGAGGTTGACATTGGTGATAAACTATATGAAATTAGAAAGTCTGAATGATAAATGAACAGAAATATATTTGTCGTAATCATGTGAAAAATAAAATAAACATATATTGTAGTTATTGTCTAAAAAATAGACGGAAACATATTTGTCATATAATGACAGACTAGACACTAAAGTTTAGAAATAATGTTGACAATATCCTTCAAAATAAAATAAAAATAATTAAATCTGTGTTTCCCAAAGTCCCCTATTTTGCGAAGTGAATCGGTGAGAACTTGTGAAAACGTGTTCATTGTTTTCAATTAACGATATTAAAAAAATAGATAACAACGAGAATTTGTTTAGAAATTATATAAATTGTTTATAATTATCGATAATTATTTTATTTACAATAATTTTGATTTTCTTTATACGATAATTATTGTTGTCTAAAGAAAACAAAAATTATTTTTAAATTGATTGTATAATTTATACAAGCTAATCATATGTTTTGTAATTAAAATCGATTATTACAAACAACCACAACAGCATATGCCAGTATTAAATCATTCTGTTTATATGTAATTAAATTTATGTAAAAATATACGTTTAAAATCGGAAGTGAGATACATGATTGCATTTGCCTGTTAACTATGATATCTTTTTTCGAAGAACTTTGAAGGCGCCAACGGTCCCGAAGCTGGTGAAATAGCTTCTGAACTTCACCAAGCGACAGAAAGAGGACAACTCGTAAGCGGGGAGAAGGTTCTGCAGAGCATCTTGGCGAAATACCCTTTCCCGAGAATCAAGGATTCGTTTGAACACTATTTACAGGTATTAGAACTAGATAAGTATTGACAGGGATAACTTTATTAAATGGTACACGAAATATTAAGCATGCAATGGCATGAGACAATGCTTAGATTTATATAGATTTTAATTACCTATATGTAGGATAAAGTATAAGATAATTACATTTAAAATTGTTGCAAATTGAATATCGTGGGACAATACTTGTTTATAATAACTTTTATTTATAATTGGAATTATTGTATTAAATTAGTATTTATTAATTGAAAATTAAAATAAAAAATGATATATTGACAAATTGACAAAACGAAATAAATTATATCAGATAATACAATAAAAAATAGTTTATTTAGATTTATTAGAAACTCTTTATACTAGCGATGTTGACTTTTATGAGATAAATTTTAAAAGGAATACAAGTTAGGGTGTTTATTTTTGTAAAATTTATTAATATTAATATTTGTATAATATTACTGAAATTCCGAAATTTAAGAAATGCTCATTTATTGATTACAAAATATTCTCATTGCAATTTTTTTCTTTGTCTATAGTCACAATATCAAGTAAAATATTTTAAAATGTTTAACTGTAAATTCGGTGGTAAATTAATGATTTTACAATAAAAAACAATAAAAAAGATTATGACTATAATGCAAATACCTACTAGGGTCCTGAATGACTGTTACATTATTCACTCCATATATTTTTAATTCAAGAACGGTCTTTCTTCCAGAGTTTTCAAAGAGATATTGTGGTTGAAATAGAAAAGGTTTTGCCACCGAGTACATATCGAGATTTATTAGTTCTGTCAAGTAAGTTTTATTTATAGCTATATATTTCTATAATTTTAGCGAATGAAAAATAACAATAATATTTTTGTATAATTAAATAAAAATAGATATATTAATCGTAGATGGCCTTGAGCATCCTGATTTTTAAAAATATACATTTTTAACACTCTTTGCCACAGTTTGAATTAATTAAAAATGATTTGAAAACGAAATTGTGGAAAATTGTAAAAAAACTGGACGGATTTGCAAATCATTCGATAAAGTGCTTTTTAAAATCTATGATGTATAAAGATGCTTCTCAAAGATATTAATTGAAGTTTAAAGCGTGCACCCACTCGACTGAATCTTTACACCAAAGTTTTGAATTATTTGAAAAAAATCACTATGCAAACATTTAAATAAAAAATCATTTTTTAGGCCGTGTATACAACAAAGTCGAAAAGAGTATAATTGAGGAAGGGGAGAGGCATAATAAAAAAGATTATTTTTAGTTAATTAAGTTAAATCAAAAAGTTAATATAAAAACGCAATAAATTAAAAAATGGAGGGAGCTTGGGGGGGGGGGCAATAGTTTTTATAAATGCAATTATCCTAAATTTTTACAAAATAGGCACTTTTCTACATTAATTATTTCAGTGGAAACCGATGAATAAAACTACCGAGCATTTAATTTCTGATATATTTACGATACTAAACTATTTTGATTATTAGCAAAATATAAAGTAATTTTGGTGTGAAAAATTATGGTTATTTTATTATTTCCCCATATTTAAGAATAGGAGACATTTTGTGATTTTGACCCAATTTTTGTAAAAATGAACATTTTAAAGATATTAAACATATTTTTCATATTTTTGTTCAACATGTTGCCTATTTCATTAATGATCAAAATGTTTTCTACATATTATTGAAAAATAAGATTCATAAAAAAGTATTCAGTATCCACATCCGTTTAAATCTAGTTTCAAAGCTTATTCTGTATCTGGTTCGAGTTCATATTTGGAAAGTTAATTGTACTATTTTTTATGAATCTAATTTTACCAATAATATGTAGAAAACTATTAGATAATAAATAAAATATGCAGCAATTTAAACAAATTTATATGAAATTATGTATATTTTCTTTAAAATGTGGTCAAAATCACATAAATGGGACTCCTATTCTTTAATAGGAGAAAATAGTAAAATACTCATACTTTTTACCCCTAATATTGCTTCATCTTGGACTTTTAGTATGTTAAACTATCTAAAACTACCTTTTTAACGATATTGAACATGAAATGTTATTTAGTATGTTTATACTTGACTATAAGGAATAGTCTAGAAATCTAATTAATTAATTTGTCGGTATATCTACTTAAGGATAAATTAACCGTTGCGTTGCTGAAACAATTTTTTTTAATATCAGTAAAGTAGACTATAGTTAATCTTATTTCATTATATATATTGTAATTTTATTATTTTCACTTTTACAATTATATCTTGGTGAATTGTTTTCAATTGAAATATGTTATTCGAAGGAATATTACAAAATAGAGTTTCACGATAAGAAACTAATACAAATTGTTTTCTCAAAAGCAGTTTTACAAAAAATACTATATTTAACCTACAAACGCAGGGTGCATTTATATATTGAATCTTTTCGTCAATTCCACGTATGAAATTTCCTCAAATAATTTCGCTATATTGATATTAATTCATTTGCTCATCTGCCCTCTTTCCTAAGTAAATAGAAAATTATTATTATTATTTCAATTTTAAACGTATAATTAGAGATTTTTTAAAAACATTTTATCAGTAACATACATAGTTAAATATAAAATGATCCATAACCAATCAGTTTATACATTATTTTGTTTATTTAAATAATAATTTGACAATTATTCTGTGATATAAATTCAGAGACATTTGAGACAAACCATCAATTTATTATTTCAACGTATATCTTCAGCAAGATTAATTCAACGTAGTCAACAACATTTCGCCACTCTGCTCAATGATCTTCTCAAATCCAGTGATGAAGATTCGAGAAAGCAGTATTATCTGATGTTCTACATAATGACACGGAATGAGGTTTGTATACTCAACTACATCATACCTATTGCTGTTTTTCAATTATTTATTTAGATAAAAATTGAATACCACTCGATTAAGAATCGATTATTTTGTAAGGGAAAAATATTTTATTAATTACATTATGAACTGACACTCATTTCATTTTTACATTTAAAGAGATTTTTCGAAAGTTTTGAAATAAAAAATGCTCTAATATAAAATGGAAAAGCGTGAAATTATTAACTCCTAGCCTATTCTTGATTTACTTCGTCAAGATTTTCAAGCACAATTATTAATTTAAGAGAGGTTTTGATTATCTATTTAACCCGCGGATTACCTTTGGGGTAATTTAATTATATTCCGGACCAGATATCGAAGGGTTTAATCGAAATTTTTGGTGCAAAAGGTTTGATACTTTTATCAAGTAATATGAACCATTATAATATTTTTATGAGTATTTTAGTGTTTTTCCATATTAAACAATAGAATAAATTTCTATGCTTTTCACCCAATTTTCCTGAAAATGCACATTTTTGTAGAAAATAATGATGTTATTCCCACTTTTGAATAAATTGATGCATATCATTTTGTTTATCTAACAGTTTTCTACATATTACAAGCAAAATTACATTGATAAGTCACTCCAATAATTTTCCAGAAACTTATTACTATTAGTACAAAAGCATATTTTAGGTATATTTTAGCTTGAGAACTATTATTTAAATTTTTCTAGAAAATAATTAGTTTGATTTATTCATCTAATTTTGCTTGAAATATGTTGAAAACCAAAAGATGAACAAATTGATATGCATCAATTTTTCAAAAATATCTTTATTTTCTTTAAAATGTGCATTTTCATGAAAATTAGGTGAAAACCACAGAAATTTGTTCTATATTCTTAAATATGGAAAAACATAAAAATGCACATAAAAAAATAATGTACAATTTCTGCAACTTAAGAATTACATATTTGATCATCCCATAGATAATATTACTTAATAAAACCTTCTGAGATCTCGAACTAAAATAGATACTCTTTCAATTGTCTTTAAGTTACCCCAAAGTCAAAAACATGAGTTATTTATTCTGCGGAATTCCTTACGTCAAAATTTCATACTGATCAAAATCCTGTGAAGAGGAGGAATTGTCATCTCTGATGCAATGGTGTTAAAAGTAAGCCAGAATTTTCTTGACGAAGATTATAACACAACCATGGACAAGTGGTTCACACTAGCTTCACACTGGCTGTGCTCATACAGACTATGCTCATTAGAACAATAAAATGAAATCGTCGTGACATCCTAACCATTGCCTAAACTTTGACAAGAAGAAAAACATCTCTCAAATACTATAAATAAGTTGACCAAATTTTTAGCAGTTTTTTGAGACAATAAGAAAAAACCGGTCTTATACTACTCACTACTCGATCGGCAGTGGCAGCAAATTTGACTCCAATTGCTTTCCCGAAAAGGTAAACGACTACAAAAACAAAACAAAATCGGGAGTTGATATGATGGTCAGAAAAATCAACTTGTATTCTTGTGGACATTATTATTGTTTTGTTTAATAATGTTGATTATCATAATAAATGCTTTTGTTCTAATTATATTTTCAAGTACAGGTAGAAAAAAGAGTGAATTGTTATTAAGTTACCCCATAAGATAAACGAAGGTATTATTTTTTGGAGATACTCCGTGAGGTAATTTAGCCGTTTGCAAGGAAATTAAGCGTAAGTTGCAAACGTATATATCATTTTTTTATTATCATTATCTGGTGTTTTCAATTATTTAAGAAATCCAATTTGCAAATGGAAAAATTAACAATATTAATTTATGTTTCAGAAAAATATATTGAAAAAAGTAAACTTCAACAAGATAAACCAATTAATTAAGAAAGTTCGCTTTTTAACCAAACTATATAGATTAATTAATTAATACGTTGCTTATTTATATTCTTTAGAAAGTAATCAAATTATACTTTCATGCATTGAAGATTTTGTGAAATTGAAGACAAGTATAAATAATATTTTTAATTAGTTTGGAAACATAAAACATGTTAACTAAATAATTATTTTAAATATTTCAGTTATAAATATTGTTTTAATATATATACCTTTATTAATATAGCTTAATTTTTCTAACCAATTTGTGTAGGTAGCTAAATTTATAATGAGTTTATTTCTTTTTCGTTTGACAAACTAATTGGAAATAATTTACAATTAATGAGGTCCCTCTAAATAAATGCTTTATTTCATACAGGATATATTCAAAAATAATTGTTTTATCAATCTCTATGAGGACATACTAATAATAATAATAATAAAACTTCAGTTTTTATTAACACGTTATTTAAGAAATATTAAAATATTTATTAATAAGTTTATCCTTTGGAAATTTAATAAATGTATGTTTATCATCGAAAACAGTTCTAAAACTATTATCACGTAGTATTTTCAATGTTATACAATACATTCAAAAAGAAGTTTTACAAACTATATTGATCTGCAAACGCCTCATAGTTTACATAATTTAAAATACTATATCTGTTTAAATAAATTTTAAAAATAGTATAAAGCAATAATTTTTATATCATAAGCAAAATTTGGAACTATAATACAAATATTTATTTACTACTTACAAGTAACCAGTACATTTGTATTAAAAATATATTTATACAAATACTTTAGATCGGACTTCGTGATCTGAAAAACGCCTACCAGATTCATTTCTTCGAACCTCTCCAAGCAGAAGTTGTGGAACTAGTAACAGATCCCGTATCTAGAAGCGCCATTATAAAAGCAATAAGTCATGTTCCTAGTCATTTGTAAGAGAACATTTTGCTTGGTATACCACATCCTTTTAAGTTGTCAGATTGTGTAATTCAATATTGATTTTCACATTATATTTGTGCTGAATTTATAATCTAAATGCATTCTTAATTATTGTTTGCAAGTTGAGCATGTTAAAAATGTATTTATATAACCAGAAAGCTGAGTAAGGTATCTTTTATTCATCTTTTATTTCTTTGTACCATATTTGCTTTACATTAAAGAATATTAAATGCGAAATTTGTGAAATTTACTGCTTAATTTATATTCGTTATATAAACCATGACCATTTACTAAATATCTGAATTATTATTGAAAGAATTTGTTCCATTTAAAACTCTATGGATTATTAATATAGAAGAAAATGGTATTGATTAATTCCCTAAAACTATTACAATACTTGCATTATAGGATTCCATTACAGAGAATATGAGTTTTTTAATTTGATTAATTTTCAATGGCTTTGTTAGGCTGCATATAATCATGAAAAGTATTACTTTAATTCCCATTTAATTAATAGCTTTATAGAACAACAGCTATAATGGAAAACTATAAAACTAATTGTATGCAGCCCATTTGTGATATGTAATTTTGAACATATAGTGTGAAAAAAATCCTTTATAATTGTTTTATATTTATAAATAAATTAAGCTAATTTATTCATTTATAGATAACAATATATAGACAACATATATCTTAAAAATCATATAACAGAATATCATATATTACAAGAAACAAATACGTTTAATTGTCAAGTTTTACTAGACGATTAAATATAAAAAAATAAAAACTCTTATTTAATTTAAAAAGTTTATGAAAATGAAGAAATTTTTATGATTAAAAATATAATTTGTTTACAATTTAAATTAATTAGTCAGCTTTAAAATATACAAAAGTTATTCAAATTAAGAGGAGCTAATTTCAAATTAACACTAAATAGGTTAATTAATGACGAAAAGCTTGCACGAAGGCCGTTTTCCTTTCAATAATATTTTTCAGTTCTTTAAAATGAAATTTTATTAAACGATATTTTTATTTTAAAATGAGAGATTTAAGAGAAGTAAACCGAATGCATATGTTGACGATTTTAATATTTTGAAAAAGTTTAACATATACAAAGCCGGTTTGAATGATTGTGTGAGGAATTTATTGACCTCAGCGAAAAGACAGCTGTTATTTAGAGGTTTCTTGAAATTTAGTGGAATATCTTACAGGATTTTCTTCTGCGGATAAAGATAGCAAGGATTTAATTATAATGACGATAGTATGTCTTAAGATTATGACAATTAAGCAAATAGGATAATTGGGATGCGAAGTGAGTTGACAGTAAATAAATATATCATATTTGTGTCAATCCTTGTTGCGATTTCATGAATTTTTTATTTTTTTAATAAACAATTATAAAAATATCCAAAAAATAAATTTTGCGTGAATACGAGTTGATTATAAATTAAAACATTTTCTGTTCTATTGTCAGATTAATTCCACTATAACTTATTGTTTCTGATGATTTCGTTCTTATATATTTCAATTTTTACATTAATTGAAAGGTTAGACAAAAGAAAAAGGTTCTAGTAAACCAATACCTTGCTGACGCTGTACTTAAATTACATATATGAATCCTTATTCTAGTTCTAATACGATGATTAATTGTCTGGGTTTTCTCTATAGTGAAATATTATTGCAAATGTGTTTTAGTGATTGTGTGATTTGATCGGTATTGTTAATGAGAGGTTATTAAACTAACTGTTTGACTTTACTATTAAGTGACTTTAGAAATTAATTTGTATGCCCCGGTCTAAAGGGTTAACCCTTTAAACTTAAATGGATCTCGTTATGATTCATACATTTCTACCGGCGTCCTACGGATGGATCCACTGTGGATCTGTTTGCCTAGTCTCTTCATATTTAATCCAACTTTAGTTATCGATCTACGCTTTAATAGGCGAGCTCCCAGCGTTCTGTGCGCAATTGTGCGCTCTGGGGCGTGCTTTAGGCGCTCTGCGATCTTGATATGTATTATCCATGTTTACAGTCTATTTGTCTGTGTTTATCTATATTCAATGTTATCATTGTATCTATATAACCATGCTCATAATCATAGTATATAATATTTAAATATTAATAAAATATATAAGGAAGAATACCGCAGTCTAAGGTTTAATCCTAACTCTGTCTTCTTGAGAGTGATGTGCGACCATATGCTAACCTTCCGCTTACACGCTTTAAGTTGCTTTAAGATGGTTAGGGGAAGTCGGGTACCGGGGGTGTTGAGTAGCCAGGAGTGGGGATGGAAGGGAAACTCCCTTCGGAAGGTTTTCCAGACACTCCTCCAAATACTGTCAGTGGGGCTGGATGGCTTCCGCGGCTCCACGATGCAATTGCTTGACCGGACACAGAACAAGTGACACAGAACCGGGCTCTGCTCAACGACTCCAGTAGAAACCCTTCGGCTAGAGGCTGTCTTCCCCTCGTTCCAAACCGTCGTCCCTCGTAAAACGGCCACAGCACTAGAAGAGACCTTGAGTCTGCCAGATTGGAACCCTCGTAAGAGGCTCCTGGCGAAGGAGGTTTGCCACTGCTTTAACGGTCGCTGCAGCCTCCACAAGATGGCGAAGGAGATCTGCGGCAATGTTGGTCTTGACAAGCGTACGGAGACGCTGATTGTGCAACTTAGAAGCGGTCACTGTCGCGTGCTGGCTGCGTACGGGACCACGCGGGCGTACCTCCAGTTTGCCCTCACTGTGAAGAGGTCGAGGAGACCGTGGAGCCAATGCTCCAGGACTGCCCTGCTTGCTTGGGCCAACTTCTGAACGCATTCGGTTGGGGATTCCCCTTCAGTCGGTGCTGACGAAGGATCTCGTGTCAGTGGCCTCGTATCTGCGGGGCCTGGAAGTGCCGCTTTCAAAACAAACAAAACACGTCATGACTTTGGACCTGTTTAAGTAACGCATTTTAATTTTCGTAATGTAGTTAAACGAAAATGTAAGTTAAATTGTCGTGCGTAATGTTGTTAAGAGAAAAGGTAATGATGATACTTCCAAAACTATAAGACATTTATGACAGAAGCTCGATCGATGATGATGTGAGATTTTTGTACAATTTTTTTTATGCTTATCATGAACTGCTCGAGCGAATTCGATTGTACTCATTACTGATCAAATTTATGATGAGCCTTAATTTGTCACAAGGAGCCCATTTGTGCTGCACATTTTCATAATCTTTTGATTATGTATATCAATTATGCAACACATGTAACTTAGTTAGTAAGTGAACGCTTATTTAAGTAATATATGTTCCTATTTTGAAAAATTTTAAACCCAAAACTTTAAAGCCCAAAAAAGTTTGCTGCATATTTTAATACAACATTTTAATGACAACAACAGATAAATAATGATCAGCATTTTTCCAGGTCAAAAGTTCACATGAACACCATTTTCAGTATGACTTATTGTTTCAAAACGTCAACTATAAAAAAGAGGTGATTTGCATCTTCTCATTCAAAAATGCTGCTATAGTAACATGAAACGGTTATTTATAAAAAAAATTTTGATGCATTTAATTTAATTATTATTTACTATTTTATTTTATTAGCTCTATATATCTTTATACACCATGTCACTTATGATATTGTAACTGATACTAAAAGTATATTTTGAGGACTGGTAGTTTAACAAGTTGTACTTGGTGTTGCCCGTGTGTGCCGTCGGAGTGATGTGTAAATACTAATGTAAACGTGTTTCAACTTTTAACAATATAACTGCCGATTTGTCAATGATACAGGTCGATGACGCTTGTCGATGTTGAGTATTGGGTGTAAGTACTCTTAGTTGTAGTTCATGTGTTAAGTTGTCAACTTATCCGAGGATTGGTATGACCCTCTTAGAGTGAGGTTATCTCTGGCAATTGAATTAAATAATTATATTACTAAGGAAACAGAATTGACTACTCCATGAA
>JAUZNC010006907.1:0-18417 GCA_034780395.1 Vannuccia rotundouncinata | reverse complement strand
TCTTAGAGTGAGGTTATCTCTGGCAATTGAATTAAATAATTATATTACTAAGGAAACAGAATTGACTACTCCATGAACGGTATATATTGTAGAATTAAAAGTTTGAAGACAAACATAATCAGTGATTGCATTTGTGACAACGTACTGTTATTAATACGATCAAAGTGTTGAATTGAATTACTCTGGGTATGTAAGAAAACTATTTATTTCCTATTAAGAGTAAGACGTAGATAAAAGAAGTTTTGATAATTGAAATTAATTGACATGATCATCTAAATAATACAGATATATATCTATAATATAAATTATACATTTACATATACACTTCCGGTATTATTAATGTAAAATATATAATGATACCTAATTACTATTTATTACAATATATTATACGATATATATATAGCTAAGTCTCATTTCTTTCGTTTAATAAAATAATCAAAAAAACCTATCCATAAATAAAAAAGCCGTGATTAGTAACTAATTAGTCAAATAAATATTTTACTGATATATTAAAACAATTTTATTTTGAGCTTACTCGCTATTTGTAAAGTCATGTGATTTATTTATTAATTAATATGATATGTATATATATTTTGCATATAAAGGTTAATGTTTTATAATTCGTGATTGGAAGCAAGTTGTAAAAATAATTTGATTATCTCTAATTTTTTTGATTTATATTTTAATTAGTTTTCATTGACTAAATTCATTTTCAACATTTTTTTTCAAGGAAAAAATATTTTCATTATCTTATTTAAGTATAATGTGATGAAAATATTTAATATATAACCTACAAACTCTTAACATTTCGTTAGTATCAAAATTAACACCTAATTACTAAGAAAAAACAAGTTATATTTCACTTTATATAGGTATATTAATTTACGATAACTGAAATGTTTAAAACGATTTACTATAAAAACTCACTTTATTGGTTTTTAACTACTTAATAAATATGTCTAAGAATAATAAATAACATGTTTTGGTGGAAACCGCAAGCTGGTAAAATGCTTTTAACCTTTGATCAGTTGAATATCTGGTGGAATTTAAAAAATGTGTGTTCTTCAATAAATCATTTAATTAAATAAAAATATTGTGCGCAATATAAACGGCTGCATAGTGTTTCGCATAATCGCATTTGACATAATCCTTTGTTCTCTAATTTCGGATAGGTGCACACGTCGAAACTCGATGTGTCGCAATTGGTATAATAGAGTGTATAACGCATTTAGCATAATAATTTATTGCACTGAACTATACTTACATCATTTTTAGTTATATCATAGTTAAAGTTCCATATAAATAATGGTTTGCAAACTACTTTGCCGAGCTTAAAAGTTGAGTATCATCATAAAGAAATAAGTTTTGTAAGTTTTTTTCTTCAAATTTAGAACTTTCATTAAACTGAACAATAAAAAAATATGTATTTTATATTTTTATAATTTATAATAAATTATGCAAGTTGCGATACCTCATTTATTGAACGATTATGCGAAATGGAATTATGCGAAATGGGATTATGCGAAATGCTATGACAACATATATACATTTTTCGAGGCTATCTTTTCAGATTGCAGATCATAAGTTTGCCTGAATTAATTGAACAATTCTCATTTAGACGAACAAAATGACCGACGAACCGAAAAATTCGACTTCCTTGGCCAGAAGAAAAATTTCCACTTTCTGTTATGGCGAGGAGATAAAGCGGGTTGATTCCGAGTCTTCGATGTCCATCGAGGAAGACTCCTCAGAGAGGTAATACGACTGCATTTATTCCTTTTTTTTATAATAAAATTGTTAGTTAAAGACATATTATAAAATAAAAAACAAAACAGAATTTTATAATTTATTAAACAGATTATTTGAAATATATTTGTTAGAAAAAAATACTAATTAACATATTCAATAAAAACATTAACTAATGTACTCATCTAATATAAGGGAGAAATTGACAACATACATAATAATTCTATGACGTTGCTTATTATAAAAGTCAAACAATTACTCGACGGAAGATCTCCACATACTCATACAACGAGTCAATGAAGGACATTCGACCTGTTAGTCAGAAGGATCGCACACCTCAAGACGACGAATTTGCCAACATTCCGATTCCCGATGCCAATGATCCCGCCCTGTTTGATCCTTACTGTGATCCCGAAAACCCGATCAAAGTTAGATTTCAAGATGTCAGCACGGCGGCTTATCGCCTGAAATCGGGAATTATTAGAACACCCTGCGAAGTAAGTTGACAATTTTTGCAAGACAACCTTTGAGTCAAAATTAAAATCAGTTACGTTACCAGTATTCTATAGTGTAAACTAATATATAAAGATAAACTAATGATAAAAGTAATTAAAAAAATAGCACTCAAAATTGAAGGATATTCTGTCGTGGATGAAAATCTAATGTTGGAGTTACACTCCTGAAAATTAACAAGAAATATCTGTTTTTTTAATTATGAAGACGAACGAGCAACATTCTCTAAATTCCGAATTCTGGATATTCCAAAGTAAAATACTTGCGATGTTATTCTTGAGTTATTCTTGATCACCAATGAACTATATCAAACTAATTCTATACAAAATCGCATTTATAATTCATATATGATGTACGATTATTTATAAATAGACTAAAAATATGATTCCAATTCTAAATAGAAAATTGTTAATGTAAAATAGAAAATTGTTAATGTAAAATAGAAAATTTTACAATAAAGTATTTTTCAAAGATTAATGACAGTACTAACGTATGAGTTCTAAAAGAGTCCACACCAAATAAGTATGAGTAGTAAGGACGGAGTATATCAAGCACACAAAAAATAACAATTTTAATATAAAGTATATTTAAACATTATAAATATTTTAAAAATATATTTCTTGATAAATCTATTTATACAATAATTTGTTTCATATTGAAGATTTATTTATTATAGGGTTAACCAAAATTAGTTTTATACAGTTTATATCCTAATTATTTAAATTCTTCTTTATAAAATTTGTGAACAATTTTATTTTATGAAAAAAGAGAGAAATATATTTATAATATTTAAATGCTATTTTGTTTCAGAAATCGCGACTTTCACAAACTTTTGGAATGGAACTATATTTTAAGAAAGATTTCCAGCAAATGACAGAAAGGTATAAACATATAAATTTAGGTTATAAAAAGAAATTATGTTAAGTAATGATTAAATTTTGATTTAAACACGGCAAAAATATTGAGACTTTTTTTAGTAATGTTTTTTGATAAATTTATTATTTATTCTTTTTTATTTTTACAGTTTTAAGGAACGTGGTGCTCGATATGCACTTTTATCCTTAAATAAAGTAAGTCAGATCAGCTGAACTCATTAAAATAATTTATTTACAAAAAATAATAACTTTTTTCGACACATGACAGAAATTCAAAAAAATTCAAGTTGAAATTGTGTATTTTATAGAAAAAATTAAAAAATAGCAACAATTCACAAAAATGGATATATCTTTTTGATTCAAAACTGTTATCATTTGTTTAAACATTTAAATGGAATCTGTAAGTATGGTTGTCTTTCATTAATTATACATTTTTCTATTTTAAAATGATAATGTTGAAAAATTTGACTCAATTATTAAAATTTAAACACAAATTAATTTCAACTAATGAAAAATTAATAGCACAAACTTGAGTATCATTTATATTTTTTAAATGATCTTAAAATTTTGACGAATTTTTGTGATTAATACATTAATCTATTTAATTAAACATCATTTCAGCATTTCAAATTTTTCATTATATAGATGATCTATCTGCATTTGTGACAATAATAAGATATTATTTATATTTATTTCGTAACTATTTATATCAGTTATTATACAATTAGTTGACAGCTGTTGTTTTATAAAATAATTAAATTATTATTCGATAACTTATCTAAATAAAAATCTCAACAAATTCAATTTCTAACTAATCATCGGCTCATTAGAAATAAATAAAAATAACATTTTTGTAAGAGATTCTCAAGATCTCCTTCCTATCCCACCAGGACCAGAAATCTCGAGGTGTAATTGCTGCAAGCGCTGGAAACCATGCTTTGGCCCTCGCATACCATGGACAAACCCTCAACATTCCCGTTATTGTGGTTATGCCCGTGATCGCCCCACTCATGAAGATAAACAGCTGTGTAACGTACGGGGCTCGTGTCTTAGTTCGAGGAAGTTGTTTAAATGATGTGAGTGGGAGCTATTAGTTATGGTTTTAAATATTAATGTTATCTTTTACAGTCTTTACTGCATAAACTTGGCGAAATCTAAATGAGGTTCTGAGGAAAATTACAAAACAATAATTAATGTAAATTTTAAGGTTCATGATGAATTTGTAATTAAGAAAATTTCGTAGATAAAAAACTTGTAAAAAATTATTCATATTAAAATTTTTGCAGAAAAAAATCCTTAAAGAAGTTTAATCGTAAATGAATATTTGGATATTCAAATATTCCAACAATACAACATTTCGAATAATTATTATTACAATTCGTATTTTAAATGTCGCATATAAAATTTCGTATACAAGTATTCGTGTAGATAATTTCGTATTTCAATAATTGATGTATATTTAATTTCAAAATAAACTATATCTGTTATAAGAATACATAATGTAGGCATGTTTAGGTTTAGGTGTTCATAAATAATTTTAATTAATGCATATTATAAATTAATAAAATTGACTAGATAACACTGACTAATATTTACGTATATAATACTATTTTTATAAGAATACATAAATTAAAGAATTAAGTATATACGAATAAACCTTTTAAGATCAATAATTTACATATGATTTTATACGAATATTTATTTAATAAAATACTATTAAATTTTATATGTACAAATATTTAATATTTACGAATATTCGAGTGTAATTCAAATTTAATTATTGAGATGAGCAAAAAAGTCTTTAAAATATAATTATAATTATGAAGTGATGTCTTTTTCTTTTTGTCTTTAGTCAAAGCAAATTGCAATGAAAATAGCGCAACTTCATAATTTGGTCTACATTAATGGGTGAGTAATATTCAAAAATAATTATAAAGTTTCATTCAGAAAATATTGAAGTTAGCGTCTGAATCGTGTAAAAAGCAAGCACAATTTTTTACAACATAAAACGAAACTATTTGCAATTTTAAACACCAATTTATCCATTTCGGATGTATAATTCCTATGCATATAATTGAATTAGAAATTTTTGTAACACCAATTTTTTTAAATTAAAAAACCTTTTGATCAATATAAAGTTTCTATTCGATCATTGCTGATTTAATATTCTATAATAAGATATTTAAAAAAATTTTAAAACTTAATTTTAGAATTCAATTATCCCCTACATAAAATAATGCCCATTAGAATTGACTAAATAAACAAAATATCCTTAAAGTAGCATTGCTATGTTTCGTTTTACATTCTATATTAGTCGGAAATCATAATTAATATGAAACCAGTTGACAACAAATTATGTTAAGCCAAAAAAGACTAAATGCATTATTATTTTGTCTAATTATAATTATTGAAAACATTTATATTGAAATTGGTTTTCATGTTTCAAAATTAGTTACATTTTGTATTATTGTTTTTTGTAATTATCGTAATCAAGTTTAATTATTAATCTATTCAAATTGAATCACAATATTTATAAGCAAAACATATTTGAAAAACAAAAATGATATTTCGACATTTTCATTATAAAACAATTTGAAACAGGTACGATCATCCAGACATCCTGGCTGGCCAAGGATCTCTTGGTCTTGAAATCATGGAGCAGGTTCCTGATGTGGAAGCAGTTGTCGTTCCGGTTGGCGGTGGAGGAATGATCGCCGGAGTCGCCTTGGCTTGCAAGAGTCTGAACCCGGCTGTACAAATAATTGTGGGTTACACGCTAGTTGAACATAAAGGCAATGAAATTGAATGGCTATTATTAGAAAAATAAATAAATTCAAAACATTAGATAATCTAATCTTCTCAATTATTACTTAATTTATTTTATCGAAATAATAAAATATTTTTTGTATACTTTATTGTAAAACAACTCCTATAAATATTCGTAACAAAATAAATCTATTACAGTCTACAAAATTGAAATAAAAGCAAATTAAAAAAAGTTATTTTTTCACTAATTCCCTATTATTATACCTTCGTAATAATCTCGTGCCCCAAGTTCCTCAAAAAATAATTGTGGTATTTTAATTCGGGAAGAAACTTTCGTCTTGTAATCTCTGAAGAGTACCTCATTTTAAATGTTTAGTAAATCGTTTTAAGTATTCTCCTTCTTCTTTTATTTTTATAGATTTTTCTAAGACTATATGTAGAATTGTTAGTTTTGTAATAAAACCAACATTTTTTCCTATTTATTTATTGTTCATTCAAAAATGGATCCATGTCAAATTTGATATACTCCAGTAGATCTAATATCTATTGATGTCATAATTATATCAACATAGTTGAAGAAGGCATCAAACTTTGACAAAGTATTTTAACTCATTAAAAATATGAAGAGACATATAATAATAAAAAGATTATATCTAATAAAATTCATCGAAATTATGGAATTGAAACAATATATAATTAATTTAAGCAGAAATATAAATATTGTAAGCTACTAACGCCGTCCAATTTTAAATTTGAATCAATAATCACATAATATGACATTATCAATTATAATGTTTTAACATTTTATTTATGAAATAATTATATTTTCAATCATAAATTACCAAAACTTATTTAGTATTTTGGATTTATTATCAGACAAATTGAATTGGATGTTTTTATTCTTTCTAAAATAATAAAAAGCGAATAACAAATTTTGCTTTCATTTTATGGCATTATTTATAACTTTTACAACTTTGAGTAATGGAATTGGTTATAAAAACGTCAATATTGTGAAATAAATCAAACATATTTTATAAGAAATTTAAATTAATCGATTGGAGAGTTTTTATCGAATAGTGGTTGTAAATATCAATTTCAATAAAAAATATTGTAAAATACAGATAAAATTCGTATAATATATTTAGAATTATATTATCATCGATCCTGTTTAGCACATATCTGATATCTAGCTGCAGACAAAAATAATGCTAAGTATAGTCAAAATGCGTCACTCATGTATTCAACTGAATAAAAATAAGTCAAATGCGTCCAATTTTATAAAAATCTAATTTACAAAATCTTTTCTAAAAATTTAACAGCTAAATAAATATAAAAAATCAGAATTGAATTGGAAATTTAAAAAATAAATTACATAATTTTCAATGTTTAACACTGTCTTAATAATGTTTAATTGCATTTAACTATAATATATATATAGGAATATCTTTTTATCTATTTATCGAGTTATATAATATATATAAAAACAAATATGTGATAAACGACATATTTGTATCAACAATGGTGTAAAGTTAATAAAAATTGTTTTGTTTATATAAACAGCAAATGTTCATTAGAGTCACAAAATATACTATACATAAATAATATATTTTTATACCTAACGAGAAAATTTATCATTAAGCTAAACATCGTAACGTTTTTTGTTTTCACTTAGTACTTTTTTACAAAAATGTTTTCGTATAAGTTTCTTTCAAAATGTATAAAAAATAAAATTATGATCTAATATCGATGGTATTATTTTGTGGTTTAGTTAAACATTTTTTGTTTTTATTTATTTTGTCCACAAATTTTAATTTTCACAAAACAAAAAATAAACAAGGTGAAAAACATAATTTCTTCACATTATATATTTTCCTAGAATATTGACTTTGAAAACAATATCCACTTTTCCAGCTTTTTGAATATAATAATATAAAAATGTCAAAGGTCTTTAAATGCTCCGTTCATTAAATGCAAATAAATATTATTGAAACGTCGTTGTGGAAATATAGAACATTGAAAATCAGCACAATAACGATACTAATTTTACATAACAATTAAGATTATTTAAAGATGTATACATTTATAAACAAACAACTGTGAAAAAGTTAAGTTTTAAAACGATTTGTGTATCTTGACTGCTTTTTATGGTCCCTCTGTTTCAATCATATTTCAAAATATTTTATATCGTTTTTTTGCTAGAGATTTTCACGATATACTAAAACAAAAAAATATTTTCTAGGGCGTAGAATCAGATCGATGTCCAGGGTTCGGTAATTCAATGAAAGAAGGAAAAATAGTTTTCACCCCATCCTATTCTACATTGGCTGATGGTAAGTACCAAAACGTTCGAAAGGCGAACTCCATTACTTATAATTTTATTGGTCATCCTTGTACATTTGTTGATATGAAGGTGATTAATGGTTAGTATGAAGGTGATGAATGGTTAGTATGAAGATGATGAATGGTTAGTATGAAGGTGATGAATGGTTAGTATGAAGGTGATGAATGGTTAGTATGAAGGTGATGAATGGTTAGTATGAAGGCGATGAATGGTTAGTATGAAGGTGATGAATGGTTAGTATGAAGATGATGAATGGTTAGTATGAAGATGATGAATGGTTAGTATGAAGATGATGAATGGTTAGTATGAAGGTGATGAATGGTTAGTATGAAGGTGATGAATGGTTAGTATGAAGGTGATGAATGGTTAATATGAAGGTGATGAATGGTTAGTATGAAGGTGATGAAAGTTCGAATTGTCCGACCAAATCGTTTGAATGATTTGTTTTTATATTCGACCTTTTTATGTTAAATATTTTATTAATCTACTATTATTTATTAATTTAATATACAATATGATGGGAAGATTTCCCATATTAACAACCATTTATCCTCTACCGACCATTTATTTACCTTCAAAATGACTAATTTCGTTGATTTTCATTATTAGAATAATATTTCTCGGGATTGCGATCGCATATTTTGATTTTGTTTTCCCAAAATTATTTTAAAATGATAAAAAGAAGTGACAGAAATACAGTTGTTTCTATAAGAAGTCAAAATTTAACATAGCAAATTATTAAATTTTGTACAAGTCAAAATTTTAAAGTTCAAGAATATTCGGCGGATGATAGGAGTATATAGTATAGGGGCATCTGCAGATTGGGAAAAATAGTAAAAGCGTTTGAGAGTTTGGTGGGAGTAGAAACGACGGCTATAAGGTATTTCGAAGTAAGAAAATTGTTGAGGTGTTATGTAGAGTAAGTGGATTATTAACTATAATGAGTCAATACTTGAAGCTTGTAAATATAGAATTTCATGTATTTTAAATAATTAGATTAAACAAAAAATGTAATAAAATTTTTGTTATACAATTCAAAATATCACACCTTAAAACAAAATTTCGTTGTTAATTACAGTGTTCGATATCTTTCCATTATAAAACTATCCCTTCTAGGCTTGGCAGTGTCGCTTGTTGGATGCAATTCATTCATTACTGGCGTGGAACACATCGACAAGATGGTAGCCGTTTCTGAAGAGTTTATTGCTTTGAGTATTCTACGTCTTATCGAAGTGGAGAAAGCCGTTGTCGAAGGAGCCGGAGCCACCGGGTTTGCGGCGATCCTCTCTGGTCAAGTACCCGAACTTAAAGGGAAAAAGTACGTTATCTCTGTCACAACGATAGTAACTAGTTACTAGAAAAAGATTTACTGAAATAAATTATAAACTTTGTAATTCCTATAAATATTTATTATGTAGCTGAATGACTGTGTCGCTTTATGAGTATATGTCCCAAAATTAATAATTAATAATTTGTTGGTGTTAATTTTTACGCTTCGGGAAATAACGTTTGAAGGTTTTTCAGAAGGGCGATGGATTTTTTAATGGATTTTTATCGAAAACTATCACGCTCTATATAAAAATCAAAACAATAATTAAAAGTCAAGTTGTATTAAGTATTTATAATACAGAACAAAAATTATATCTATTAATTGTAACTCAGTTTAGACCTTATCCAATGTTTTTTACCTTCTCTTCAGCAAATAATTGACAAAAATTCATATTGTAAATATTAACTAAAACGCTCCTTTTATAATTAGCAAAAATTATCATTGATTTGCATTTTCAGTAACTAATATTTCACTAATCGTACTTTAGGGTGGTTATTGTTCTTGGCGGGGGCAACATTGACACGACTGTTCTTGGTCGAAGCATCGAGCGAGGATTGGCTGCCGACGGGCGGATTGTTCGTTTTGTGTGTCACGTGACGGATCGTCCCGGAGGCATCGCTCAATTGGCAACTCTCATGGGGCAAATGGGAGTTAGGTTAGAAATTGTTGTCTTTTATTAAGCGTAGAGCTTAAGCTATAGACCGGTTTATCGTGTTTTCTCAAAATTTAAACTGTTATTTTCGTTAGTTTAATTATTTGATTTCTTTATAGAAAACATAAAAAAATTAAATTGTTGTGCTAATTGAGATATATTAATTTTATTTATATATTTAACCTCCCAATATTTCTAGCATAAAAGACATTTTCCACGAACGCGCTTGGGTGAAGGCGGACATTTTCAGTGTCCAAGTTAAGTGTGTCTGTGAAACCCGGGATATCAATCATGCCAAAGAATTGGAGAAAGTTTTGCGAGAAAACTACAGTGCAGTGTTTTGGGGTCCTCAGGTCTTCTAGCAAAGGTTGATGTATTTTGTATTACTTTAGATACATTTTTGTCACAAAATTTCAATAATTATTTTGAAATATGACTCCTTCTTTGCTTTCTTGCTTGTGGTAAACTTTTACTAAACGCATATTGAATTTAGTTTTTAGAAATTATTAATTCTAAAAAAATAATGTTGTATTTATTGATAATATATGTATTTAGTTAGTGATGTATCTTAGAGCATTTATTTATTTATTTCCTTAATTCATATTTTGTATTATAAAAATAAAATTAACAATTTTTCACAATTTCTTTTAAATCTGTTTACACTTATCGCGTTTTGTCGTTTAATGAACTATATAATTAAATTAAGAAAGTACAATTCCTATTCTTTAATTCAAAAAGATGAAAAGAAACTGGATATAAAATAAAATATTTAATTTATTAGCTTGTCTTTGTGAATCTTATTCTAGAGTTTCCTATTTCAACATTTCAACATTTCAATGGTTTCATTGTCTTAAGACATGACGATCTATAGTTGACTCTCCATAGAGACAAAGTGCTTCGAAAGGAAGAGGAAGGTTACAGAGGCGAGGCGAGGGGGTTACAATATTTTACTTTCAACTGTTAGTTACCATGTTATATAAAGTATCAATAAAAGACGTTGCTTAGCTACCAAAATAAAGAAAATGTCCCAAAATGAAAACTCACTCCGAGCTTAGAATTTATTAGCTAGTCGAAAATGTACATTATAAACTATTTACCATCGTCAATCCATTGTGATCATAAAAACTTATTTTTAACTGGAAATCTGAGACGTCATGAAGAGTGGGGAATTGAGAGTAAAGCAAAAGTATAAAGGGAAAAGGGTTTGGGTTCGCCGTATAAGGGGACTTACTTTGTTAACGCTATATGGCTTTTTTGCAAAGTTGTTCTCCGTTTTCATAAAGAAAATTTGATTAATTTTTTATGTTGTTGAAAAACAAGATAATGAAAGAATTTGGTTTTCTTAAAACTACACTCTAACTTCATACTTGATTCATAAAGTTAATTAGTTTTCATTTAGTTAATGTAAATAAACAGTAATAAAAGGAATATTGTATACAACTAAGGGGAATAAAAGCTATCTAAAAGAAAAAAGACTGACTAAGTGCTTAAGATTTATTATTTCGGAAAACATTAATTATAGATTTCAACATGAACATCTAAATAAATTATATATTAATAAAGTTTTAAAATAAAAATATTTATTAATTTAGATTACTGAAGACTACAGAATAGTTAATAAAAATGAATGCATATATGAATAATAATTATACAATAGGCCTGTCTGTTTCTTATCTCTATAAAGGTTATTCTTCAACTATTTTATTATATATCGTTTTGCTTCAGTCAACCGGCCGCGGTGTTTAGTTTGAGAGAATTAATAACAATTAAATACTTAACTAAACGTAGTGATTCCTGCCAACTCTTCTTTTGCATGTAGCTACATAGATAACAGCTTATTCGGGCAAATGAAGAGGTTTATTCAAGTGAATTGCGCAAATGACCTCAACATCTAAAATAATAACATTTATCTTGATAAAGAACTGATTACTGCCATATTTCTAAACGACCTTATATCTTTATACACTTAATAAACACGATAAACGAAAAGAAAGCAAACTTTGTAACTGACAAACATATTTTAGATGAAAAACAAAAAATGAATAAAATTGTACAAATATATTAAAAAGTTATAAAATCCGTAAGTACATATAGTTTTTTCATGTGTACGGTTGATTATGTACGGTCGTTGGATTAAAAAACTCTTAGATGATAAGATTGTTTCTTTTTGTGCCCTTTTCAAGTGGGGTGACTATGAAAGGTTGACCAGAATGAACTGTAATCCCTTTTATCATCCGGTGTCAACATTACAAAACGAGCATATTTCAATAAATTGAACAACTGTTTATATAGCAACTTTTGTTTTCGAATGTATTATTAAAGGTATATCCAATGTTCGGCTGTAAATCTATTCAAAGTCGTTAGTAGAGGTTTTTGATCATTTCAGAGTTGGAAATAAAAGACCATGCGACTTCTTCTAAAAGTTTCAATTACAATTTCGTTATTGAATAACCTTTCTCAATTTCTAGAATTTCTGTAGAGCTGTATTTTTATGAGTGTGGGTGTACTTGGTAATGGTATATTTTGTAATTTAACTTAAGTATTTACGCACGAAGTAGCATCGCGATGTGTCGTAGTGGTTCAGGTAGTTTTAGCTCAAAGTGGAAATAAATCAAGATCCCATAAAAATTCGAATTTTTACTCATTTTATACTTTAATTTAGCTAAAATTGTCCCATTTTACAAAATTTGAGACAATGGCCACGGATTCAAAGATAACAGAAATACATTCTTTACCAAGATATATGTATACCTTATACTTTCAGAAGTCAATCCGTCTTACTTACTGCGTGAAGTAAGACGGATGTAGATTTTCAGAAATTTAAGAAATAGGATAGACAATATGTCTGTTAAAATGTAGGTTTTTTTAGACAATATTTTCCGGTGTCCTAGAACTAGGAACTTAGGACAGCAACACAAATTTTCATTTAAACCATAAATGGAATTAGTAATATCAATTTAAATAGGTATAAAAACTATATTTGTTTACTTAAAAAGGAAATAAAATCCTTTCACAAATTTGATTTCCGAATGCAAGTTTCCAATTACCTAAAATTGTCCTAATAAAATGGAATATTTTTTAAAAATGCGAAAACAAAACATTTTAGAATTATTTAAACAAAATTGTTTTCATTATTTTATACAATATAATTTGTTGCTTCTGCATGAGAAAAAGAGATAAGCCGAAAAAATGTATTTTGAGAATATCAGGCAAATTACTTGTTCAAGTTAACCGCATTTAAATTATACCTAGTACGTTTCGTTCTTGAGAAAAGATTGTTTCGACTTTATGACAACATAATTAGAAATTCTAATTCACAACAAAAATTCTATAAAACAATTGAACACTTAATCAAATCTAGGTCTCCTTAATACTGTCTATATTATTTTGGATTTTTATGCTTATTTTAAAATTGAGGATGTAATTATTTCTTGATTGAAAATCAATACCTATTTTGTAATATAGACATACTCATTCTTCAGTTGAATTATTGAAGCTTATTACAAGAAAGAACTCCTTATACCTTCTAATACGTGTTCCTTCTTATGTATATTTCATTTTTATATATTTTTTATTTAAAAACAAAGCGGTTAGCAATTTTCCCCAATCAGGATAATAATATAGGTTAGACTAGAAACAATTTTATCATCGTAAACGGACCAGAGTCAGATACTTAAATCTAAAAGATACCCATATTAGTATTAGTCCGGCCGCCAAATCTGATTTTAGGGGTATACCTGGAAGTAGAGTATATACAATGTTTTTTTGCACTTTCTATATCAGAAAAGCACGCTGATTCCGAATCCGGTTGATGAGACCTTGTCACGTTTGAGAATTTTCACAAAATCGAGTTATTATGCCGCCATTACGTAAAAATAAATTTTAATCAATATCTCGAGTTCTATACATCCAATTTCAATAATTTTGGTGGTTATACCAATATTTAGAGGGTCAATTAATACAATAGAATGAATTTTATAATAATCAAATAATTATATAATCCAAAAACGACTCTCATCAAAATCTAATGTCGATGAGGCAAAATAAATTATTTTAAATCTGACATAGCTTAATTATGCAAAGTTTGAGCTAAATACACTTAATTATGTATTAAAACTTCTATCATTAGAAAGAGCAAAAAGAATAATCTTTATTTCTAAAGTTTCAATAAAAGATCTAATACCATAATACAGTTTTTAAAGTTTTAATAACAGTTGTTACATAGGAAAATACTATATAAAGTTAGTAACATTAGATCTAAGTAAATTCTCGCTTCTACAATCCAATTTCAAATAATACAGTGACAATGAAAGTAACAAAGAACCATGTAAATATTGGTACAGCAAAGTTGTTTAATACCACCCTTCTCTTTTCACGAGTTATAGGACTCCAGGCTAGCTGCCGTGACACAATAGACATCAATACATTACTTTCGTATGAGCTATCCCGGTGCCTATATCGATGTTCAACGACTCGGGTGACATGAGAACAGGAAATGCTAAGGCACAGCTGAAGAAGCAACTATGTCATCAAGAAACGTATTACCAGAAGTCAAATGTAAGAGGGCTAGATGGTTCAGCTGTTCTCTGGGTGATACACTGGCAAGCGAATGGGACAGTCCGCGTCTTTGTTGTGAACTTCAAACTGTACATCCAAAATAAACTTACTTCTACCGATGTCTTATATCTCGTGTTCGACAGGTACCAGGATTTTAGTACTAAGAGTATAGCCAGATGCAATAGAACAACAGAAGCAAGCAGAGTACACCGACTGGCTCTAGATGCACCACTACCCCCACTGACAGAAAGTTGTGTTGATAGTGTCAGAAAATAAATCACAGCTGATGGAAAATATGTGAAGAGCTGACCAGAGACTACGTTCCATCGAGACTACACAATGACCCACAAACTAGTTATCTCTAGCAGTAATAACACACCTATTAAAATAAGTTTTGGGGGAATAGTGATCCACAAGGAAGACATCTCATAAAGAGGAAGACGGCATCATTGTTCAACAAGCAGTAAGAGTTGCTGCGACTGAATCCCAAGTTGGCGTGTCAGTGATTGCAGATGACACAAACGTCTTTATCCTGCTACTTCACCACTACTTTGAGCAAAAGTTAACCAGTCACATGATCATGGAATCGCGGATTCATAGTAGAACAGCTACTGTTAAACAACAGCAGTGCATAATAAATGGACAGTTGTCTACGCACGCCCTATCGGATTTTGATACATGTGCATGCTATTTCGGTATTGGTAAAATCAGGGTACTTAAAGTACTGTGAGAAGGCATTGTCACTTTTAGGTGACATTCATGCATTGTTACCAGAAATAACAATTTACAGGCATCCGAGTTTATAGCCGCATGCTATTGACACAATGACCGTAGCAGTATGTCTGAGGAAAGAAAGAAGTCATGAGCCACAACAATTAGTAAGGGCACCACGGCCATACCCAATTTGAAGTCTCTACCTCCCACAACAGAAGCATTTCTCTAAAATGTCAAGCGAGCACATTTGCTGTGTAAAAACACGCTTTGGATCTTGACACTCTCTCGCTAGATCCAACAGAACATGGATACATTCGTGACGACAGTTCCAAGACTATGTTGCCTAAATCGATACATGAAGATGTGTCCCTTGCTCCACAAGAGATTCTGAAACTGATTCGCTGCTCTTGTGAAAGTGAAAGACCTTGCAAATCAGGAAGATGTGGATGTGTGAGCGCTAAACTACCGTGCACTGTATTTTGCGTATATCATGCTGAGAACTGTCATAATGAACTGAATAATTGTGATGTAGCCTCTGATCCATATGTCGATTATGGCAATTAGACATAAAGTTATTAAAGTTATAATATATAAACAGTTCCAATATTGTAGTTCCCTTAAACCATTCCGTTATCCTAAACATTTTATTTTAAATTAAATTAAAATATTTTGGATCTACATACTTATTTATGGTAACTATATACATTTTCAGACCCCATGTTCTTCTCTCTAGTTCTATTTTATTATTCTTTATTAAGGTCGCTAAACTCGACCTACCTATCGGATACACTCGTGACCTCCATTTGATTTGATGTATTTTTATAATTTTTGCTATATAAACCGTTGTATTGTTTATTAATAATATACCATTCGTCATATACAATTTTTCTTTTTAAAACACTATATAAAAAATCATTTAAAATGTACTTATCTAAAATCGTATCCAGAATATGGTGACATAAAATTATTGAGACCTTCTAATTATGGGTATAGCCACAAAAATTATTGAGATTAGTTGTATTGTTAAATTAATTAGTTAAAATTGTTTTTTACTTAATGGCGGCATAAAAATCTATTTAGTGAAAAATGCTCAAAAGTGACAACGTATCATCAGCCGGGCTCGGAATCAGCTTGATTTTCTGATATAGAAAGTGCAAAAAAACATTGTATATACTCTACTTCCAGGTTACACTTTTACATTCTGTTTATAATTCACGTAACTCGATATACTCTATAAAATCGATATTATATTTTGATGAGAGACGTTTTTGGATTAAAAAGTTATTTGATGATCATAAAACTCATTTCATAATATTTATTGACTCTTTAATTATGGGTATAGCCACCAAAATTATTTCGATTGGATGTATAGAACTCGAGATATTGATTGAGATCGATTTTTACGTAATGGCGGCTTAAAGTACATTTTTGGGTAATATAATTATTTGATGATAACAAAATTCATTCCTTTGTATTCAATGACTTTCTAAATGTGGGTATAGCTACCAAAATTATTCAGATTTGATGTATAGAACTCGAGATATTGATTAAAATTGATTTTTACGTAATGGGGACATAAAAATCGATTTTGTGAAAATTGCTCAAAGGTATCAAGTTGTCATCAACCGGATTCGGAATCAGCTTGATTTTGATATAGAAAGTACAAAAAAACATTGTATATACTCTACTTCCAGGTTAAGCTAGTTGGCGGCCAGACTATATGCAGATTGTATACAGTAGTATACTTGCATCGTAAATATATCTCATATTCCTAGTTGATAAAATACATATATAAATAGAAATACAGAATAAAAGGGTGTCTCAATGTTAGAATAATATAAAACTATTAGAATTTCATTTCGGTTTTAAATTAAAAATCCTTTGAATATATTTTTTTCGAAATGTAGATTCAATGCCAATGTAAATTTTGTCGATAGCGTAGAAAAGATCTTTATGGATTTAAAAAGCTTTCTTAAATCTTTCTCAGTTTTATTTTAGGTATGTAGAGTATTCTAGTATGTAGAGCAACAATACAGACAACTCAAACACAAAAAATGATAATCGATCAAAAAGAGTATTTGACAATCTTACCTATACCTTCACGAGTGTTATAAAGCATCATTTGATTTTTTTGATAATTTAATTGTTTTTAAAAAAATTATTATATATAACAAACTATACACTTAATTGGACATATTAAAAAGAAATACATCAAAAACCTTCCATTATGAAGCAATTTGTACGTGTCGTTTACAGTAAATAATTTAAAGATTTAATTTACTTTTTGATTAATAAATTTTGAAATTGAGTGAATATAAAATTTTTATTATAGGGAGCTAACGCTTTGTTGGAAATATGCCGTCAAGGAAACCAACAGACTATTAAAATAAACACCCAGATGACGGTAATGATAGAAAATCGAAGTAAAGTTGGGATTAAAAAACAAATTGAAGCATATTAAATTAGGTTTGTAACTAACCAAATTAATCAATTTATTAATTTATAAAATTGTAAAAAAATAAAATTTAGGAACTAACAAATTTTATAATTATTTTGTAATTATCAAATAGATAATAAAAAGGCATTTCTATAATTAAATATATTTGTTCCTTCTTTAATATAATTTTAATTACAAATTGGATAAAATTAATTACAATGACCATATTTTGAGTTACTATTTAAAATTGCATTTGTAATTTCGAATCAGTAAAAACTCAATAAATATATTCTGTTAAATTCAAAAAAAATCGGATTGTTTAATAGTAGTATTCAAGAAAGTTGAAATTAAAAATTCTATATAATGAAAACAGGTGTTATTTATTTATTAATTAATTAATGAATTATTCATTTATTTATATATTTATTTATTTATTTATTTATTTATTTATTTATTTATTTATTTATTTATTTATTTATTTATTTA
>JAUZNC010006896.1:0-34195 GCA_034780395.1 Vannuccia rotundouncinata | reverse complement strand
ATGTATAGATAGCTATGGATAATAATATTCATAGATTTGTATCATCGGGCAGATAATGACAAAATCTTCGGGCGCTGACGCGCCCTCACATATTTGTCATTACTGCCCTCAATACAAATATATGAATGTTATATTAACATATGGAGAATTCGAGTGTACTATTGTAATTCAATTAAACAATAATTTTGGCACTAATTTTAATATTTTGCAAATATCATTGGAGTGATCTTTCATGATCTTTTACCATATATTATAAATTAGTTCCTACTCCACCCACGCATACGCGAATACATCTCATCCATGTGGAATTTTCAAAGGTCAGAATCATTTTGTGAATAAACCCCGGTTTCGACAACACTCCTACGCATTGCAATCCCTGCACCCCTTTACATGTTCTTATCTAAAAGAGTCCAGTTAATTCAAATGTTAAAATTATTCTCAGAGATTAAGCCAGGTGGATTTTCACGTACGCATTAAAGTCATTTCATTCGTTAGAGATCCTTTGATGACAGTGAGAATTAATTAAGCATAGAAAGAGCATTAAATTTCATGAATCATCTAAGTACTTACTGTGATAAAAATCTCTCCATGAATTGAAGTGATTCATAAAATTAGCGTCTAGTAATATTGCAGCTTTATATCGATTAAAAATATGTATTAAAAAAGATCAAATTTTTCATAATTTATTTTACTATGCTACGAAACAGATGCCTGTTCGCTTCCGTGGACTTAAAACTGTTAGTAGTTTACGACTGTTGTAAAATTCTATAAACATGATTCGTCCTTATGCAGTAAATTATATATATTTCAGTTTGAAAGCGAAGTAAAGAAACTTCTTCACCTGAAAATATGGCTGCATTTCCTACTCGCATGAGTAATTTACGTCTTTTCGACAGATCCATAAACAAGAATCCTCGTTTCATAGTAAATTATATTTCTATATTTCAATTTCAGCAGTTGTCGTTTATATCTTTAGAAATGCTGCACTCTTAACAGATTCCAGTTTCCCATCTCACAACTAGAAAGAATCTTATAATTCAACTGAAGGCTACATATAGCTCGACATAATTCGCTCGATAAAATAGGAAAAGTCAACTTCAATAAGTATGAGGTCAAAGATAGTTGTGGTTCCATCCCAGTAGTAACTCTTTCATTGATTCAGTGATGATTAGAAAATATTCATCTGCAGAGAAAGTGAAAAACGGTGTGGTTATCTATATTTCTATGGCTATTAAACTATTCAGTGTCACAGCTGAACATTAAACAGATTATTAAACAAAGTATAATTCTTCTACCGTGCATTATCTGGGAAGAATATACATACATAGAAATATGCATGACCAGATGAGAATATCGACACTATGTAATCATTCCTGGAAAATATAAAAGGCACTGGATATGACACGTATGAAATCGCAATAACTTAAGACTATTCGAGTCTTTCCAACTTGTTGAACTGATAGAATATTTAATAGAATTAAAAAAACTTCACGTAGGATTTTTCAAAGAGCAGACCTACATATATAGAATTAGAAACGCGGGATTCTAGCTGCAATACATGTCTGGTATCAAAACAACATCATTTTAGGCAATCGCCAGACAATTTACCTAAAATTGCCACAGATGTTGCAATCCTGCAAAGTTAGTGAAAACGTAGGAAATCGTTGGTTTGTTTGGGTGCGAAACTCTAAGAAATGTATTAAGTCTCGGCAGGAATCTTCCTCATGTGGCCTCTCAAGAGTGGAGAAAAGTGTACCTTGTACCTTGTAGGTATATCTAATAAACTCACTCAAAATAGGGCCCTTTAGACTAGTAAAGACTAGACTCATGAAAAAACAGAGTTAAACCATGGGTAGATTTCACATCAATAAAGTGAACAGACTTATCTTAAAACTTAAACACCTCAATAAAGACCAACCTTAATCTCTGGGACTGGCGATAGCAGTGTCGACTCGACTATGGTATCAGAAGTAGCGGCAATTGTAGTGGATACAAACGTTGCAGAATTATTAGGAGAGTCCTCAAACTTTAAAATAATAAATAAATAAAATAAATAACTCATACAAGTAGTTTATATTAAATGAAATTTGAGCATGGCTCCCGGGCCAAAATTATGATTTATACTAATTTTTCCGATAATATTGCCTGAATTTTTAACTTGTAGAAATTTGGATCTACTTACTTGTAATGATATATATTCGATAAAAATTTTGCAATTCAAATTTAGAAATATACTTTACTATGTAAGGAGGATTCTTGTTTATAGACCTGTCGAAGAGACGTAAATTACTTACAGCGAGTAGGAAGTGCAGTCTTATTGTCAGGTGATGAAGTTTCTTTCTTTAGCTTTTAAACTGAAATATATATAATTTACTGCATGAGGACGATTCATGAGTTTTACAAAATTCATAAAATAAGGGACGGAGAGAAAAATACAATCGTTTCGAGCGTAGTAAAATAAATTATGATAAATTTTACTTACTGATTTTATTATTTTTTTATATACATATTTCTAACCGATATAACGCTAAAATATTACTAGATCCTGATTGGATAGATGACTTCAATTCGTGAGAGGTTTTTATTAGAATACTCAGATAATTCATGAAATTTCATGTTCTTTCTATACTTCATTAATTCTCACTGTCGTCGGAGGATCTCTAACGAATGAAATGACTTAATGCGTAGGAGGATTTTATCAAAATACTTAGATGACTCACATGTAAAAAACTTTAAATTTTATGCTCAACCCATGTTTTTAATTCTTAAATCGAATTCTTCATATGTAATATAGAAAAATTCGTGGCACACACATCGCATCACGTATACAAATTTGAACTCACCGCCAAATGTATATAATTCTTGGGGAAATTTTGCACGTACCCGATAATCCATCCGACTTAATCTCTGGAATTTAACTCGTAAACGTGGGTAGGGGTTGCAATGCGTGGGAGTATGGTTAGACCTGTGGCTTGTTTCCAAAATGTGTTAATCTTTCGAAAATGCCACTTGGATGGGACGTGTGCGAATAGGAACTAAATTGTGATATATGGTAAAAAATCATAAAAAAATCACTTCAATGATATTTTCAAAATTTTAAAATTAGTGGCACAATTTATGTTTAATTAAAGTAGACAATATAATAATGGAACTCTCTATATGTTATTTAGAATTAATAGCTACTAAAATTATTGAAATTTATTACTGTCTGACTAAAAATCAATAAGTGTCCATAAGATAACGATAACTGAATTTATTCAAATTTTTAATTGTAAAATCAAATTCTCCATATGCATTAACATAGTGCTATTATTGACTAAATTTATTGAAATCAATTACTATTTTAGTAATAATTAAAGTATTGGTAAAAATCAATAAGTGCCAATCAGGTATCGATAACATTAATTAATTTTATTTTAATTATGTTTTTAATTGTAAAATCAAATTCTCCATATGTAATATAGTAAAATTCGTCATTAAAATTATTTAAATCTGTTAACGTCTTGTCTTGATGAAAATCAGAGTATTTTTAAAATGCAATAAATGCCAATCATGTATCGTAACTATAATTAATCATGTTTTTAATTGAAAAATCGAATTCTCCATATGCAATGAGAGATATCTCCATATTCTATTCGCCCTTAAAATTATTAAAATAAGATATGTATAGCCGAAATAAAGGTAATAAAGTACCGCATCGTGTTTAACTACATTAGACAAATTTGAATACACAGTGAAAAATTTTTAATTTCCGGGGAAAATTTCCCACACATTGGAGAGAAAACAAAAAGTATCATTAACTCCAATAGCAGCCAATAGGTGTCGATGAGACAGATGTTGATATACCTATTTTGAGAATCGCGAGAATTTTGGGGCTCATTAATTTAAAAGTACTAATTATGGCCCTTCATGTACTTTAATTGCCTAATCCGTCCGATTTAATTTTGCATAGAAACCAAATACTGAGCACAATAATAATAATAATTAATTTTAACCATGAATTAATTGGATTCCTATCGAATGAGAATTTAATTCGTCAAGGTGCACGGAAATTTAACATGTAAAAGTGCTAAGAAATGTAACATACAAAGGTGAGGAAAACTTTAACATGTGGTCTACCAGAGTCGGGGTGGGTTCTTTGTTTGAACACAATATTATTTGTGTGAGTTAGACCTCATCCTCGCCTTCCACTACTTACACTATTATCTATTTTTACGTTAGTTAATATTGTTTAAAATCTATTTATCTATCTATACAATTATTTTTCCTTCAGTGATTGAAAATTTTGAATCTCGTATAAGGTATATTTTGGAAAATAAACTATGGGCAATAAAAATAAGTTAAATCTATGACCATAAAATAAATACCTTAGCTTCCAAATTTTGAATTATAATTTTAGTGCTGCTTATAAAGTTACAAACAACGTACCGTACCGTAAACTGGGGCTACTCTAAACAGCTCGGGGTTACATTGAACAAAAATATAATTATATTTGTATACGTTATATTAAATGAAGTACAAAGATTGAACCAAAAAATACATTTTCCTTCATTGTTCAATACTTTAGCAACATTACAACAATATTTTTACTTAATTTATACAAGGTTCAATAAATATAATTTTAGTTTCGTTCAAAGTAGGCCCAGTTTACCGTAATTAATACATATTCAATTTATAATAATAATTGTTTCTTTTTCCTTTTTCCTTTTTCATTTCAAATTAAAAGTATATAATTTTATTTTAAAATGTTTGTAGTATTTGTATTTTATAAAACTGCCTTCGCTCGTTGGATACCTATTATGTCCCTTCGTTATATAAAATATCGTTTACCCCGCAACATCTTTGAATAAGGTTATCGAAATTAATTTAAAATAATAGTTATTTACACAACGCGTGCAAAATAAAGGCATATAAAGGCTATAAAGGCATATTTTGAGAGAGTTGTGTAGATAATTTTATTTTTATGTGATATCTTTGTATTTAATTTGTAATTAGTTTCATTGATTACCTTATTATATGTTATTACTATAGAAATAGAAAATATAGAAGTTATTATTGAAAATATATTACACTTCTGATCTCTGTTTGAGAGCCGAAACATCGTGTTAGACATATTATTCTTCAAATGACAACATCTCATAACTTTTTATAATACTTTTTTCTATGTCAGTTCTGCAACATTACCGATTACATTCTATTGTCTGGAAGAGAAAAACCATATTGATGCTCGTATCACGCGATTTATTCTTCCAATTGGCAGCACTATCAACATGGATGGAACGGCCCTCTATGAAGCTGTGGCGCCTATTTTCATTGCCCAACTTGATCCAAATTTTGATCTTACTGCGGATAAGTACTTCATTATCGTGTAATTGATTGTTTTCTGTACAATATTGAAGCATTAATAATCAAATAATCTAAAATTCAAAGATGCGTGAGTTAGAATTAATTAAATTCAAGATAATGTACAATAACATGGAAATGTTAGTATAAATTATTAGTAGTATTTCCAATCAGGAAAACAATAGGTATATATTAAATTTGTAATTAGTATGAAAAGTGTAAAAATTCTGTTAGTAATTAAAACAATTTTATAAAAGTTATTTTTAGAGATTTGTGGAACGAGAATAGTGTCTTTTTAAATAAAATTCCATTAAAATAAAATATGTATAGCCAAATTAAGAATTTTCATCTGACAAATAATATTTGACTAATTACTACTGTGTTTGTTTGCCTTGAACTCTTATATACCGTTTAATTTAGCATAGTTGTATTTAACCCTATGATACCCGGGGGGGGGGGGAGGGGGGGGGGCGATTCGGCTCGCGCTGTTTTATTTCTTATGGAATTTGTAAAATTTAAAAGCCACAGACCTGGTGTTCACTGACTTTTCCCAATAGTATGTTGTGGAACATTTAAGACCATTTTTAAAATTTTATTCATTTTCTTTTATTCATAATATTCATATACATATATAAATATAAATATAAATAACGAATTATATATATATATTATATATATATATTATATATAGATATATGTATGTGTAAAATAAAATTCTGTTAGATAGGCACACATTATGGCACCTTCCCTGTATGTGTGCCATACACAAAGCCCTCTGGCATACTTGGTATAACTACAATAAGCTAGTTAAGTATTGCTCCTAAGGTATCGCTTTTGCTATTCAAAGTATGTACTGTATTTAGGGTGCATCCTCGCTTGTCTATCATCAAACCATTATAACTACATTACTATAAGTGTGCCTACACATTCTATATAACCTATTTTACCCACATACCAAATTTCAAGGTGATAGTTAAACTGTGGGATGAAATATAGGGCGCGGGCCGATTTGGCCCCCCCCCCCCGGTTTTTGAGTGCGTCTTTTAGCCCGGGTATGATAGGGTTAATATATGAGTTATCCTGCTATTACATTTTGTAATTTTTAAAATATATAAACACATTCCTAATTTCGACCATAGGTTTACGTAGTTGTATAATATGTGAGTGACAATAGTGACATTGATCACTTTCAAGGAACCTTGCCATACACTACCTATTATAAAAGGGATTTTACTTATACTTCAGTCTAACAGCATTCTTTGCATCAGTGGCGACATCAAGTACACCACAAGCCGGTTTGTTCACAATGTCGATTGTTTTGACTTCAGTTGGCTTGCCAGTCACAAATATTGGAAAAATTGTTGCTGTCGATTGGCTTTTGTAAGTTGATCTCAGTAAACTTTGATAGGATAGTTATGGATCATTTAAATTTAATAAAAATTGTAGGTCCCTCTATATTATTTGTTATCCTCTATTCATCAATATTGCTTTGCAAGAAAGTTACAAATTAAATGTATAGAATATAATGGCATAATGGAACAATATGACAGTATAACATTGTTATTTATCGCGAGAATTAATAAATCGATAAATATCCCAGTTTTGTTTATTCTTTGATTAGAGATCGATTTCGGACCATGACAAATGTTTGGGGGGACTGTGTTGGAGCTGCTATAGTTCAGCATCTTTCCAAAGAAGATCTCACAAAATTGGACAAAAGGGAATCAGTTTTTCTTGAAAGGAGAGATACAATTTCGAATAACTAAAGTGCTCTGAATGTTTTAGCCATGAGGTAATATAGCCATGAAACTTTTTGTTCATTAACTAAAAATGTTTATATCGGATATAATAAATTTTATATTTTATAAATCATTTTTTATTTGTGTGTGTTTTTTAAATCTTTAAAAAATTAAATCATTTCAGTTGTACAATGCAATGTTATTTGTATTGAAAATATATTTGTTAAAGTTTGTGTTGGTTAAGTTCTTTTTTTTTATTTTATCTAATACTGACTTAATTATTTTCATTTAAAGATTACATTTGTTTTATTTATAGGCAAAAAAATGTGTTCCCTAATATAACTATAATTTAATATACAAAGAAAACAATGAAAAACACTCCACTAATTCACCCAACAGAGAGGGTAAACTAAAAATATGTTCATGATTTATATATTATAGATTTATATCGATATATAGTTACAGATTTTTTATTAATTTTCTGCTATACGCCATAATGTTTATTTTTAATTTTTTTTAAAGTTAAATTTTACCCTATTTTGATTCTGTTGTATAGTTTCAAATTTTACGCGATCGAGTGGAAATTTTTAAATAATTTATAGTTAAATATTAAGAAAAATTATATATGGTAAATATCATTGGGCCCAAATTTAAGGACTCACAGGACCCCACTGAAGTATATATACTATATCACCGGGCCCCAAAAATATTCACGGGTCCCAAGTTATCACTGGGCCCCACAAATACTCACTGGCCCCAAGTTATCACCGGGCCCCACAAATATTCACTGGCCCAAAGTTATCACCGGGCCCCACAAATACTCACTGGCCCCAAGTTATCACCGGGCCCCACAAATACTCACTGGCCCCAAGTTATCACTGGGCCCCACAAATACTCACTGGCCCCAAGTTATCACCGGGCCCACAAATACTCACTGGCCCCAAGTTATCACCGGGCCCCACAAATACTCACTGGCCCCAAGTTATCACCGGGCCCCACAAATACTCACTGGGCCCCAAGTTATCACCGGCCCCCACAAATACTCACTGGGCCCCAAGTTATCACCGGCCCTCACTTTTTCATTAAAAACATATTTTTTTTTATTGGCGTAAGTTATAAAAAAATGGATTTAATAATGTAGTATAAGAAGTATATAAGTATTTTAAAAATTATAAAAATGCATTTTGAATTGTTTACGCAAACACAATTTAGATTTAGTATTATCTCTAATAATTTTAAATACATATTATTTCAGTATATTATTATTTTTAATGGTTGAAATTAATTATTCTGAGACAATTCATAATTAATAGGTGAAATTATAATACAATTATGAAGTCTACTATGATAGCTATACTTATTTGGTTATGAGTAGTATATTTGTCATATTTGTAAGTAGGATTAATATATTTGAACTTTAAAAATAGAGATATATAGTTAATTATTAGCTATATTAACAAAATAAAATGAATAATATATTGAAAAATTAACTATACTCACTAATATAATCAGTATAGTGTATCAATAGATAAGTGATTATTAAAGAGTAATAGTAAGTATGGAATCCAATAATGAATATAACACAATGATGAATCTAAAATAATATTAATATATATAACTAAGTACTTCATATACTACTAATCACATTAATATTCGAATATTTACTAAAATATATCAATTATTATCATTATTAACAATTTTCATTCATAATTATTATCATTACATATCACGGTTTAAACGAAATACATTATTAGTTTTTTTTTTATAAGCTATTTTTATATATATCATAAGGTTAAAGTAGTACAGAAAATTTAATTCAAAATTTTAATTATTATCAAATTTTAATTTAAATAAGAATGCATAAATCCTAGGTAATTGTTTTGATGATTTCACTTTCGCAATTGTTGGCACTATATCCAATAATATCTATCATTTAATAAATCATATAATTAGATTACAAAGACAGTCAATGTTAATTTTTTTCTAAATTTGTTAAAAACAGATGGTTTCTGACATCATCAATAACCAACCGTAAATGAAATTTTAATGCAAAAACGGAGGTATCTTAAAGAAAGAATTAAATTGGTAACAAGCTTGTAAAAATATTTTGCATTTTAACAATAACACGGTATTCAATGTTCACATAACTGTATAACTGAAATATATACTATATGTATAATTTTAAAATTCAATAAACCGATAAAATATTGTACTTTTGCATAAAAGGCAAAACAATTGAAATGTAATAAAAAATAATAATTTTTAACTTATAATTGATGAAATTATCTTTAAAATATATAACGCATTTACAAAAGAAAACATTAAAATAAATATTTAGTTAATTAATTAAATGTTATTCAATATATATTCATTGAGATATATCATATCAAATCATTAACAGTTTAATTACATAAAAAATATGATAATAAGAAACATACAATTGCAAAAGCATTGATAAAACGTTTCCAAAGTAATAAAGTCGTATATAATTAAAATCAGGACTACACTACATTCACATAAGAAATTTTTTAAATAATTGACTATTATGAAGAAGCATACCAACATACTTCTTCAATTATAAACTAATTATATATTTCTAAATATAAAAAGCTTATACAATTTTGACTATAACCGAAAGAACTCTAAACCTATAAAGCAATTATGCCGAGGATACCAGTACAGGGTTATGTATATAATCAAAATACGCCTAGAACTATAAACTAATCATATCTTTATCAATAGTATAATAAATATAATTTTAACAATATCCAAAGTAACCTCAAACCATAACCTTATAAACTATAAACTAATCAGAGGAATTGTACAATAAATCTTATCTGTTAAATAATACGCTGTTAGCAAATTGTTTCGCACATCTTTTCGGTCGAGACGAAATGTCCGAATTTTGCGCACCATTTCGTTCCGCGAGAAGACGAGGTACACATCGTACCTCTTCAAAGGGGTCCGGTGTCTTCGTTTTGGAGTGGCCTGCTTCCAAATTGTCCGTCGATAAATTCGTAGAATCCTGAATATTGAAAAATTTTAAATAGAGAGATTCTTCATTTTCAAACATGAAGAATAATAAAATAGGAAGTAACAAAAAGCCTCTCTTGCAGTAAATCAAATAATAGTTTTACTGCAACGCATGCTTTTGTTACTTCCTATTTTATTATATAGTAATTTGATTAATATAGCTAAGCAGATTACCCTAAAAATCTTTCAGTTGGTGTTACAAATGTGAAATTTGGTATGAAACATCCTTAGACACTATTTTATTAAAACAGCCCCTTGTTCACCTAAAATCTAGAAATAGACACCTTTTTTTCAAGATGGCGGCCATTTGGTATTATTAGTCAGGCCGCCAAATCGGATTTTAAGGGTATACCTGGAAGTAGAGTATATACAATGTTTTTTGCACTTTCTATATCAGAAAATCACTCTGATTCCTAATCCGGTTGATGACACCCCTTCACCCTTCAGTAATTTTCACATATATATGATCATTTATGAAATAAAAATTTGCTTCTAAAAGTATTGTTTACTTCTTTCTAAGTCTTTTTAAACAAAATAAAAACAACAACTTTTTAATGATTAGGAAAAAAAGATAAAAATCAGAATATATTATCCTACAATATCACAGGAGATAGATGCATGTAATATATAGAAAACAATACGATAAATACGTAGTTTGGGCACCCATAAAAAGTTATACGATATATACCCACTCACTGCCACCGACTCGCACATGCCAGATAAAATAAGTTATAAAAAACTCCACTTTAATTGGAGAAAAATATAATTCAAACTGTATAAAAAACTTCACTTTCGATAAAATATAATAAATTTCTGTAAAATAATCGACAAAATTCGTAAAAATATCGTAAATGTTTATTAAATTTATTAAAAATTATTAAATGAAAATAAAATAATAAATCACTATAATTCATATATTTTAAAATACTACTAATAAATATAAAAGTCGCCTATTTCAATAAAATAAAAAAATTAACGGTACTTTTAATTGAGCTGATATAATAACCTAATCAAAATTTCCACATGCAATACAATACTAAAAAGCATTAAAATTGTTGAAATAAATCCTTATCTTGATAAAAAATCAGAGTATTGGTAGATATAATATATTTAATTAATATTTACAAAATACATAATATACAATATATATATATATATATATATATGTATATTGAATGTATATTGAATATAATCGGTAAATATTTTAAACACTGATTTATTTACACTGAAACATTTAAATGATATTTCTTCTTTATTTGTATGTAAATGTTTAATCAGATTTGAACGTTTAACTACATGGACATTACTCAATGGACAATGAACAAGTTCAAAATCGGTACAATCTAATGTAAATTGAATACACGACATTTATTACACCCGTCGTTGAGCTCATAAGAAATGAAAACTTTACCTTCTTCTTGGGGGGGGGGGGGGGGGGCTGGCGACAAACGTTGCATAAATCAATGACTAAGAAAACTCATAGCTAAAAATAGGAAATAAAAATAAATATAGCAAGTATTTTATACTAAGAGAAAATTGGGCATGGCTTCAGGACATAATTATGATTTTGACTTAATATTGTATAAATTTAAAACCATTAAAAATTTGGGCATAAGCACATTTTTGAATAACTGCGAAAAATATTACAAGTATTTTAAACTAATAGAAATTTGGTAATAGCTTCTGGGTGATAGAACATTTTTTAAAATGACTATGCAAAATATTACAAAAATATTACAAGTATTTTAAACTATTGAAAATTTGGGCATAGTTCCTAGGTAATACCATATTTTTAAATGACTGCATAAAATAATACAAATAATTTACAAAATAGTATAAATATTTAACAAAATATTGGTAAAAATATTATAAGTACTTTAAACGTTTGATAATTTAAGCGTGGCTCCTGGACGATCATAATTGATATTATTAATGGGAATTTTCAAATGACTTGTAAATAAATAAACTAAATGATAACATTAACCCATTTAGAGCCAATGTTCCAATATTAGAACATTTTTTCCATTTTTCGTTAAAAATAATTTCTTATATAAATTATTCCAAAGTTTAATTAATTTAAATTTTATAAATAGTCATAAGGTTGTCTTTAAAATGTATATCGCCATTCCAGTTTCGGTTTCATTTTGACGAGATACGGTGTTAATGATAATATTAAAAATATATACTGCACATACGTATTGTAATTAAAATTTTAAACAGTATCAATTCTTGTCATGCAATCGTCATAGCCATTTTATACAAAAATCCTGCCAACTAATATGAACAGGAGTAATCTGACAAGGCTCAATGATTATACTGATCAATAGCTGACATGGAACTCTACAGATATTCGTCTCAATGTTTACGCTCTTGCGCCCACCATTAATAGAGTATATAAACCACATCCACAGGCTCATCCCATACAAAGCGACATCATAAATTAAACATAATTAAAGTATATGTACGCATGGTAAGATTATATTAGAACTTTGCATTGATGTACTGTCTCATTAGTCAGTTAGTTAAAAATATGGTAAAAATATGTGCATATTATCAAAAAAGATCAAAAAATAGTGGAAAATGAATTAAATTATTTAAATTTTAAGAAAAAAATTGTTTATTTATGCTATATTTTAATTTTTTCAGTAATCAAAATTTTTTAATTTAATTTGAATTTTTTTTAATTTTTAAATTTTTGTTTTTAAAATATAAATAATTAAATAACACACTTACTCTGAATAGATGATGGGAAAGTACAATTTAAACAGATAAATAAGGATGATAATATTGAGGAGACTGTTAGCCTAGTTGTCACTATTTCCTACTACTCTCAGACATACTGCTACAGTCCTTGTGTCCATAGTATGCGGCTATAAACTCGGATGCCTGTCTTGTTATATCTGGTAACAATGCATGAAAGTCACCCAAAAAAACGCAGTACTTTCAGTACCCTGATTTTACCAATACCGAAATAGTATGCTCATGTATCACAACCCGAAACGGCGTGCATAGAAAACAGTCCATTTATTATGCTCTGCTGTTGTTTAACAGTAACTGTATGTCAATAGCGGTTCTACTATGAATTGGCGATTCCATGATAATGTGACTGGTTAAATTTTGCTCAAAGTAGTGGTGAAGTAGCAGGATAAAGACGTCAGTGTCATCTGCAATCACTGACATGCATACTTGGTATTCAGTCGCAACCAATGATGCAGTCTGCCTGTTCAGAAATGTCTCCCTTGTGGAACACCATTCCCCAAAATTTATTTCAACTGGTGTGTTATTACTGCTAGTGATAATAAGTGTTGGTCATTTTGTAGTCTTGATGAAACGTAGTGTCTCTGGTCAGTTATTCACATATAATGATTCAGATGTAATTCAATTTTTGACACTGTCAGCATTTCCGGGGGGGGGGAGAGAGGGGGAGGGTAGTGGTGTATCTAGAGACAGTCGATGTACTCTGCTTGCTTCTGTTGTTCTATTGCATCTGGTTCTACTCTTGGTACTGAAATCCTGGTACTTGTCGAACACGATATAGACATCGGAAGAAGTATGTTTATTTTGGATTACAATAAAAGTCCACAACAAAGTCACGGACTGTCCCATTCGCTGGCCAATGTATCACCCAGAAAACAGCTGAACCATCTAGCACTTTACATTTGACTTCTAGTAATACGTTTCTTGGTGACATCTCAACTTGTAGTTGTTTATTCAGCTATGCCTTAGCCTTTCCTGTTCTCATATCAACCAGAGTCGTTGAACATCGATGTAATCAGCGGGGATAGCTCATACGACAGTAATGCATTGATGTCTATTGTGTCACGGCAGCTAGCCTGGAGTCCTATGACTCTTGTGAAAAGAGAAGTATTTACATGCTTCTTTGTTACCTTCATTGTCACCGACAATTTCTTTTTCCTCATCGATATTACATTTTGATGACAAAGGTTTTTGAGTTATATAATTATTTGATGATCATAAAACTCATTTCATGATATTTATTGACCCTCTAATTATGGGTATAGCCAACCAAAATTATTTCGATTGGATGTATAGAACTCGAGATATTGATTAAGATCGATTTTTACGAAATGCGGCATAAAAGTACATTTTCGGATTTTATACTTATTGGATGATAATAAAATTCATTCCATTGTATTTATTGACCCTCTAAATATGGGTATAGCCACCAAAATCATGGAGATTGGATGTATGGAACTCGAGATATTGATTAAAATAGATTTTTACGTAATGGTGGCAAAATAAATTCTGAAGGGTGACAAGGTGTCACCAACCGGATTTGGAATCAACTTGATTTTCTAAGATAGAAAGTGCAAGAAAACATGGTATATACTTTACTTCTAGGTATACCACTAAAATCCGATTTGGCGGCCGGACTAATAATAGTACCATATGGCTGCCATCTTGAAAAAAGGTGTCTAGTACGTCTATTTCTAGATTTTAAGTAGACTAGGCGGCTGCATGAAATAATGTCTCCCTCCACATTTTCTCCTCTTTACTAAAATACCTTTCGATCTTTCGGTCAGTACATAATGAATGAATATTGATTATTTTCTGCTATTAAAACCAACAACGCATTATTATTAGTTTTCTTATTTCTGCTATTGATTATTTATTTTTAATTTGAATTTAGCATAAAATATTAATTCACAAATTTTAATGACAAATGAAGGATGGCAGATGAAAGCTGGCTAATAATAGATTGAAATTTTTTTCTTAATCTGGAATGAAGCCTAAGAGTTCAGTTGATCAGGAAAAGCAGCATGTTTACTTAAAAATTACTTAATTTAAAAAAAAAAAAGGAAATCGAAATTAATTTTGAAAAAATATATCAAAGTTCTTCTTAAAAAATATTTAAGATGGTTCTATCATGAAATAAGAACATGATATACAGGCACATATCGCAGACTTTAAATCGCCCAGTTGTAACTTTGCTTCTGCCAATCGCATTTTAAAAACTATAATGACCGTTCTTTGGTTGGCCCATTACTGTCAAAGCAAAGAATACTGTTCTTTGAAAGATGCAAATTTAAAGAAAATATTGGATTGCTTTTGTTGTGTAGTAAGTAATCAAGAATAAGTAAGAAGTCAATTAATGTGTCTATTGCTTAACCATCACCAATTAATTTATATATTATGAACAAGTAATCAATAAAAATACATGAGAATAACTCATTTAATTCATAACATACAACATTATCCCCTCCTTTAAAACGTTGAACAACTAATATAAACACTAAAACATTATAAACATGACATAAAACACTATATGTATTTATGTGGTTTTGAAATGCAAGAAAAATGTAAATATAAAGAACAAGAAAAACAAAAGTTATAACAAACACATGAATGCAAAAGGAAAAGGTAACAATTGAACAAAGCTCACTGTTCGAAAATGTTTCTCTTTGGCTGGCTTTTTTCTCTTACATTTGGGAGATAACGATCTATTTCATTACCATTTACTCCATAGATCTCTTCCTCCTCACCCTCCAATATGGGACGAGATACAACTACGCATCTTTTCTGACTCCAAAGCGACCCATCCGCTAAGCGAAATGTACAGGGTCCTTCAATTTTTTTATGCGAATAGGATCCAACAATTTGGTTTCGATTGTATAAGAAGAGAATGGTTTCCAAACGCGAACATAATCGTTGACTTTACAGTTCAAGGAAGCGTTTTTTTTAATTATCACACTCGTTTTGTTCATTTTTTTATTTTGAACTTCTTTTGCTAGTTTTTGAGATCCGTGACAACGACTAGAAAATGATTGAAGTCACCTGCAATATTAATTTGTAACGAATACCATGGCTGAAGTGGCCATTAAGGTTTTGGAAGAGGAGTAAGGTCAATATTCCTTTTATCGTAGATTATGCGTGGTTCGCAGTTTTATATATACTCTGAAATAAAAGTGTCCATCGCTGGCCACTATGCTACTTCCCTGCATTGTTGTTTGGTTCGAAAATTATCCGGGTGTCCTTGATGGACTATTTCGACTACTCGTTTCTTTAGGCAATCTGGAATAATAGCATTGGGTCCTCTAACTCAACATTTCTGATTGATCCAAGACCAAATTTCATTTCGAAGATGATACAAATTGCGTAATTTGATGTCTTTTATTTTCGGTTTTTCTGGCCATCCCCAAACAGTTTTCAACACAGGATCGGACTTTGTTTCAGCGGCTAATTTTTCGACACTAATAGCTGATTTAGCTAAAATATGTTAAACCACCGATTCAATTTCATCTGGAAATTCATCTAACTCATTACAATTAGTATCATAGTGCGGTAGTCGACTTAGCATATCGGCTACTTGGTTCATAGAACCTGGTCTGTATACTACATCAAAATCGTATTGATGAAGACGATCTGCCCAGCGATATATACGCAGAGGTGTATGGCCTGATCCTGAAGTAGCTAGTAAAGAAGTCAGCTCTTGGTGAATAGCTTGCCGTACAGAAAAATATGCCATTTTCGCAAGCAAAGATGCAGGCTATAACGCTTCTCTTTCTCCTGCCGAGTACTTACGCTCTGTAGGATATAGTGCACGAGATACGAAAGCTACAGGTTTTTGGATCTGTGACATGACTGCTCCTAGTGCGACTGGAGACGCATCACACGAAACTATCGTGACTGCATGCCACAGAATTATAATGGGCCAGAATTGGAGAACTAGTAAGCATTTTTTTAAATTTTACACATGCTTTTAAACACTCTTGCGTCCAGTCCCATGGAACGTCTTTGCGTAATAATTTCGTAACAGTTCAGTGACATCAGAATAATGCGGAATGAATTTTTGGTAGTAATTTGTGGTACTTAGGAAAAATGCAAGTTCTTTTACATTACTCGGTAGTTTAAATTCATTTTTCCCTTTAATGTTAGATTCGAGAGGGGAATTATCTGTTTTACTTATCTAATGTCCCAAGAATTTAATTTCGTGAACGAAAAATTTGCTTTTTTCATTATTGATAACGAGATTGTGTTTGGCTAGGCGCGACAACACTTCAAGAACAGTAGCTCGATTTTCTTCCTCAGTCATACTGCTAATCAAGATATCATCTATATAATAAATAACGCCTCGATCTTCGAGATCCGTGAGAACAATAGAAATTATTTTATGATAGGCAGAAGGTGCCGACGACAAGCCAAAACAAACTCAAGTATAACGATAAAGACCTCCGTGTGTAATTATAGTAGTGAGATCACGTGAATGCTCATCTGATACGAGATCGATCTTGCTTAGTAAAGACACGCGCACTATGTAATTTCGATGTAAGTTCTGTAGTAGTAGGTAGCGGATATCGGTTTGGTATAATTGATTTATAGACGTTTTTTAGATCCACTTATACGAAGAGAAGAATCAGATTTTCTGACTACAACAAGATTCGAAACCCACTGAGAAGCATCTACTTTCTCAATGATAGCTTTTTTTCCAGAATATCTAATTATTTTTTTACTTCATCCTTAACTGAAAATGGTAATCTCCGTAATGGTTGTGCCACTGGGTGCACCCCAAAATCAATTTTAGGAGTGTGAACAAAACCTGAGTGAACAAAAATGTGTGATCCCTACAGAGACTTACCCTATATTAGACGTGCTAATTTGGTTAAGCGACAACTAAAGGTTTAATTTTCGAATATCATCGAGACCAAGAATGGCTTGACCTTTATTGGCTATATGAATAAAAATTTTGCGATGACCTTCTTCGCATTTAATATAAGCATAGAAGCCGCCTAGTACATCTAGGGGTTCTTGATTATACGCAACTAACGGTACTGGTGATTCGATTAATTTAATTTTATCTAAACAATCTTTAAATACACATTTTGGTCTACTCTCATATAATATTTATACTTATTTATATCTTTTCTATCAGTACTGACCATGGACACGAGTTTTACAGGAAAATCGTGGAACACTGACTGGAAAAAGTGTTTCTTATGTCAAGAGATTATAAAGAAAGAAGATCTAGTCACGTTAAACCAATCCTGCCAGAAGAGGCGATGATGAATATAAACCACTTGGTAACTAACATTCCTCTGTTTCACTACCAGTCAAGCTAGACCCTGCAAGACTTGAGGAAGGTTGTTTAAACGAAACCTTAAGAAAAAAGAAGGCTTCTATTTTGCAAAACAAAGTTACACAGAGCTCAAAAAAGAAAAGTCCCTGGTACTGCAGGCATTAGTGACGAGGGCGGTAAAATTCCACGAACTTCCCAAGAAAATAAAACACAAGACTGTTTATTTTGCGGAAAAGGTGGAGAGCTTAGTGAAGCAATGACAATGCAAGTTAATAACAGAATAAACATGTGCAACATACTGAGTGATAAAAAATTCTTTCCTAACTGTGTTGGAGATGTCGTAGCACAAGAACTGAAATATCATCCTGTTTGGTTGGTAGCATTATATAACCGAGAACGAACCTACCTAAATGTGCAAAAGCAAGAGAAAGCAGAGAAGTACAGTAAGGAAGTATATCAAGTGGTTTTTTCGGAACTAGTCACCTACATTTGTAAGATAAAAAATTCCAGTGATTGTCGAAATCCACTCATTTTCAAGCTTGCTAATTTGACCAGTAGAGACTGGAGCAGCTTGGTGTTGAATCGGCTGATGTTCATCCTGCTCGTCTCAAAGACCAGCTGCTTTTTCATATTCCCAAACTCCAAGCTTATCACCAAGGACAAGATGTTCTGTTTGCGTTTTAAAATTATGTTGGCTCAATCCTCTCACAGGCATCGAAGTACGGCGAAGCAATACATCTATAAAAACTTGGTGAGATAATAAGACGAGACATGTTCCTTAAAAAATCAAATTTCAGCCGCACGTTTAACGACACAGACTTAGAACAATTTGTACCACCGTCACTGCTGCAGTTTGTATGCATGATTGTATAACCCAACTCCAACATGGAGCATCAAAATCTGACCTTTCTATAGCATTACACTTTGCTTTTCGAATCACAAAGAAGAAACAGATGTCCATAGGAATTCCATGGACCATGAGCCACCTTTTGCAGTCTACATGGGCCTGTATGTGTTTGCCAAGACGAGGAAGAGAAAAATCATTGATATGTTTCATGAAAATGGTCTGAGCATATCTTATGATAGAGTTCTAGAAATCTCAGCACAGTTAGGAGAAGCAGTTGTTGCACAGAATGTGCAAGATGGAGTAATCTGTCCCCTAGTTTTAAGAAACAGTTATTCACTACTGCAGCAGTGGATAACATAGATCATAATCCGACTGCAACCACAGTTCAAACTTCTTTTCATGGTACAAGTGTGTCTATTTTCTAACAACCAAGTATTAAAAATGCTGGCGATGAACGTGAGCCACTAAAACTACAATCAGAAATAAAAGTTGGGAAGTTCAAGAACTTCCAGAAGAATATACCGATATTTTTACATTACGAAGAACATCAATCCTCCACCAGTAGCAAGCCAATCTTTACCAGCACCCGAGTCGATCTTGTCACATTTAAAAGAAGAATATCGTTGTTTGGAGAAAGTTATCCTTACTGAAAATGTGACTGATGCAGTCAGCATCACATGGTCATCCCATCATGCAACGTATAAAAGGAGCCATCCATTTGAAGTGAGCATTTCAGCGATGATGCCTATGTGGCGAGAACAGGCTCACTCTGTTGCAACAATCAAGTATGCCATGACGAGAGTCCATGACGGCTTTTCTAAATGCAGGACAGACACTTGTCATTTCTGCGGACCAACCATTGTATGCTATGGCAAAACAAATACAATGGAAATGGCCTGAATATGGAGAGGACAAGTTCGTGACCATGTCCCGTGGACTTCATGTAGAAATGGTTGCGCTGAAATCAATAAGTATATCATTACGGGACAGTGGCTGGACCAGTGCCATTGTGGAAGCAGATGTGGCCTCACCTGGTACAGCTAAATCTTACCTGTTTGCATATTCTAGTGTCACCAGGACAAGACAAGCACACCAAATCACTGCATGCAGTTTGTACAAACTGATAAAGAATGCTTACCATGATTACCGTTCTGAAGAGTTTAGTATATCAGATATAATCTTTGAGGATTGGTGTGAACTGCGAAAGAAAGTTAGTCCTCGGTTCCAGTTCTGGAGTATGGTGGTGGACATGGAGCTAACCATATTCACTCTGATCCGCTAATTCAGAGAAGAAGATTTTAACTTGTATCGTGAAGCACTTTCAGAACTGGTGCCTTACTTCTTTGACAATAACAATGTCAATTATGCGCGATGGATCCCAATTCACCTAAAAAATATGATGTCACTAGAGCAACAACATTCAGAAGTGGCCAGGGAATTTAACAAAGGAAACTTTGTCATCTATAAGTCAAGAAAAGAACACTCTCCCATGGCGATCGACCCAGCACACGAACAAAATAATGCAATTATCAAAGGGGACGGGGAGCAACTGAGTTGACAGAAGACCCGTCAGCACATCGCAGGTGGATGCGGTAGCTGGATCGGAAGTTAGTCGTTAGTGATGTATATGAGAGGGGCAACCCATTTCAAGAAGAATCAGCCGATCTTCTTGTGTTAGACACAAAGAACATTTCAGACCTAAATCGAGTTGTAACAACACATCACCGACAGGGAAAACAGCAGTTCCAATTATTAATGGAAGGACTAAATGATAATTATGGAAGTCTTTTCTATAATCCAATCAAGAAAAACATTGTTACTTTTTCAAATAAGAGCAAGCTTATGAAATTTCTAAAGAAAAAGTCTTGAAAGAGGACTGTCTGTTATTCTCAACACTATATAAATGAATATAAAAGTCTACAGTTTCATAATAAAATGTTTAATCACTCAACATGTTTCGTTGTGCATACAACCTTATCAAGAGCATAAAATAATTAGAATGCAAATTTTAAAAAGAGTACAATGAAATAATAATAGAGCATTAAAACTAAAAAGCGAAGAATACAAACGAGTTAGAATACTTTGAGGAAGAAAGAGCAGCCGTTGTACATAATATTCGAATTTAAAGTGGGAGAAAAAGATTTAATTAGAAGAGCATTGGATTTCAAAAATATTTTACCAGAAGAAATAACCTTAAAAGAATTAATATTGAAATTAGAAGAGCAGGAAGTACAAGAATTAAAGAAGATGTTAACCTATTTGAGATTTATGCGATTTGTGCTCCTTAACTCTAGTTATAAGATGTCGCTCAGTTTTCTCAATTTAAAACAAGTTTTTATCGCACAAACAATTGTAATTGTAGACAACCTTAAAAGCCAGAGTATTAGGAGTTTACATTTTAAAGAATAATAGTCATTAGTTTTAAAAGAGGAAAAACAAGTTGATGAATGAGTTTTTTGCAAAATATTAACGAAGGAGTACCTTTGAAGGGAATAAAAAAGCTTACCTCCCCGTATTTCAAAAACATTTTATGACTATGCTAAAGAAGACATCATCCCAAAGGTTGAATTCTATTGTGACAGGCATGAGTGGGTGGATGTTGTCTTTAATGTGTATAAGAGACCTAGTTTGAAATCCGAAACGAGATCGAAAAATGGGCAAGCAATCAGAAGAAGAGGGACAGGAAAGAGTAAGACACCAGTCAACTGGCAAAGCTTCCTTCGTGATGACAGCAACAAGTGAAGCAGAGACGACAAGCACAGTCATTGTCACAAAAGGAGAAAATGTCATTAGCAACACAAACAAGTCTCAGGATGCTGTGACACCATGTTCTCATGAAGAAGCTGACAGTAGAATATTTGTACACGCCAGGGAGCTTATCTATTATCATCAAGGCTGACATAGACGTGCTAGTAATAGCAATATAGCTGTACTGCCTTACTTACAGGAACTAGGTCTGGATCTGGAAAAAGGCTCCTTGGCCAAAAGCCAGGAGCCTTTTTCCCGATGCGATGGGTCCTTGGTGCTAGAAGGATTCCAATCTTTCATGCTTTCACTTTCACTGTCTGCCTTTCGCGGAAAAGGTAAGAAATCTGCATGGTAGACATGGAATGGATTTAATGATGTTTCCGAGACATTCACTAATCCCAGTCAGCATCTAACTTTGATTAGTGATTTTGACCTGCAGAGGCTGGAGAGATTCGTGGGCCTCGTACGACAGATCAAGCGCAGCCACTGGTGTGGACGAAGCAAGGCTATATATCTATTTGCTCGTAAGCAAAAACCGTACAACTCAATTTCACCAACACAGACAAGTGCTTTTTAAGTCAGATCACCCTTGCACAACACCCTGAAGCTAGCTGTATTTGTGAACAGTAGAGGTATTCCGCGACAGCAAAAAAACTTTTAAATTTCATAGTATGTACACACAAATAACTTTGAAACATTTAAAATTAAACTTTTTGTCTATTTATAAAACATCTGTTATTAACTATTATTAAGAATTCGTCTTTTGTTCATTTTACCCAACCAGAAAATCGATACATTTCTGAGTTATTATCAGTTATTGATTGCATGATAACATGAGGACCGATTACATCAAAACTTCGGATTAATACTAATTTGTTGTATAAAATAGGCATAGAATATATTGATCGTTTTCTTAATATTTGACTAAAACTTTAATTTTTATTCTTGGACAGTATTTTGGTTCTATATTAATTATTTGCTCGATCGAGCTTGAAACTTAAACATAATATGTAAAATGATGCTATGTACATTTTAAAAAATGCATAAAGTTAGGGAAAATATTTCTCGTTATTTATTAGTAATAGCGGCCATTTTAGATTTTCGTGAACTGAGAGCCGCCATTTCGATTAGTATGACATGGAGGGCAAGTGTAACAAATTTTATGCTTTTATCATAATTTGCCCGATTTTTTCTGTTATTTTTCAGTATCTATAAATTGAACTTTTTTGTTCACATTTACTCTATTATCCTCTACAATAATAATGACATTCCCAAATCTGTCTGAACAATACTACATATAGCATGCTGAAAATTGTGTATACGTATATAGCGCTATAAAACTTTATATTATGATTATATTTTTCAGTATAATATTTAACAGTAATCGTTAAGTACGCATTGATACAAATATGTATATTTGAATCACGTGAAACTGTTTTTAAAATAATGTATGAATAAATATATACAATCTTGAAAACATTACAAAATCAAAGATTCTTGGTGGCGTTCAAATAATGTAATAATTATTGTCATATAAATATAGGCATCACTCTTTAGCTATTCAATTTATTTCAATAAAGTTATTATACATATTTTGAAAAATATAACTGTTTTATCCATTCGCATGAACTAACACTTAAAGCCACAAATAACTCTTCAATAATTTAATCTTGAAACCGCGCGATTTATGAGCTTAGTTTATGTATTAAGATAGAGAGTTTACAATATAGTGAAACTGCTTTTACAACTATCGAAATAAATTTGATAGGAATCATGTACTAATCAAATCCTGATTAGTGACAATTAATAAAATAAATAAATTGACATAGAACTATCAAATATAGCAGACTGTATTTATTCCAAACAACATTTATTGAAATGTATAATTACAAAGTATTTGGCATGATAGGCAAAGTTATAGCAAATAGATAGAAATAAATAATTAATCAGCTTATTACCGCTCCAGGAAACTCAAACAAAAAATTGTTCAAAAATATAAAATTTAGATCTATAAAAAAAACTGTCATTGAATTTGAGATTCATTCAAAAGTCATTCTGTAAATTGGAAATAATAAGTGTGTCTTATATATTCTATATAAATCAGTAAACAAATTAAATATACTTTATTTGATAATCAATAGTTATATGAAATTATCAAAATAATAAAAAACACATTTCTAAATATTTTATGAAACTAGTTTAAAACACATATCCAAAAAAAATATTGTATGTATTGAAAAAAGACTAAATGTATTGTAAGCAAAATAAGTGCAGAGTCTAAAGTCAAATCATTTATATCGCTTTAAAAGAGATTATAAATAATGAAATCGCAAGAAAGTACATTTATCGCAAGTCAATTTGTTGCAGTCATGAAAAAATGTACAACTTCTTAAAATGATATTAAACGAAATCAAAGCAAGAGTCTGAGCAATCAAAATAACATACTTCTGTTCCATAATACTTGACATAACATTGACGGATGACTATTAAGATATACATCAACAAAATGTATTTACAAATTTAATACTTATTTGGAAATTTAACTAAATATTTGATTGCTAGCAATAAATACTATGTCGAATAAGTATAACATATGAGAAGTGGAGAAAGATTAAGAAACATAAAAATGTATTACTTAGTATCAATTTGGTAAATTCAACATACAGTAAAAATATTTATTATAAGACGTATACTATGACTATTCCCTTACTAGTAGCATAATTTTGTATGTCTTTTTTTATGCTACAAAATGTTGTTATGAATCAAAAAATCTATGATATATTTCAAACTTTCAATAAATCGAGATATATTAATAAATTTCACGTTTCGGCAAGCACGCATTACTTATTCATAAAGAGATTCCGTATCGTTCAATTACAGGCGTGTGATAATAGCTGTTTTGGAGTCTCTGAACGGTCCAACTCTGTCCATCTCCAATTCACCGGGATCATGTCGGTCCGCCGCTATCGGGAAAACGTCGGTACTTGGTTCTCCTCCCCCCTGTCGCCGCTGAAGGAGCGCTTCACGTGTCTCGCTGCGAGAGGTTTCGCTACGCACGACTTCCGATGTATCTGTTCCTTGTCCTCCACTGACACCCTCTCCTAATAGAACCATTGATCGATAGATAGCCTTTAATATGTTTATGGTTGTGTAAACATGTATCCTTTAAAATCCTTAACAAACCGTGTTTATAACATATTGTATTGTAAAGTATGCATAAAACACCGAGTTAAAATATTCTATATTATACAACAGGACTAACTAAATCCTACCTGCAAGTCAACTTTCGCTGGATAATTGTCTACAAGAATGATGAAATTCATAAAATCTAACATATTTAAAATGAAATTTTGGATATAAATGGAAAAATAAATTTGATTAAAAATAATGTAAGAATTAAGCTAAAAATTAGATATGTGATGAAACTTCTCAAATGTAGGAACTTCGACATTGTAGGAATATCTCACAAGTCATTTAATATTTAAAAAATGTTTAGCTACATGAATTGTAGGAAAATATACCAAAACTATAAATATATAGTAGACGGGTCGATATTCTGCCAGAGGTACCCCTACCCCAAAAATATTGCAAAATTTAGTTTTTTTGTGGTTTTATGTTAGGCTGGGTCTAGTTCTATACACTGTAAAAGTTGGAAAAAATTAAAGTGTGGGAAAGTGTCAAATTTCAAATAGTTTTGGTATATTTTCCTACAATTCATGCAGCTAAACCAAGCGATGGGCATGATTGCGGCTATCACACCAGGTAAGCCAAACAGTCTTGGCATACCAAGACAAGAAACGGTGGACCTGAAACTTGTTGAAATGACGAAGATTGATATCATAAATTATCGCTTTTCAAAGCATGTCAACCGTGGCACTGAATTTCAGTCCCTCCACACATCTGATGTCTGTGATCGCAAAGTGGACTTTTCTGGGAAATGTCCTTTCTCTTCAACCAGACTACTCCCAGCTGGCAAGACATGAGTATCTGATGCATAATGAGTGTGAATATCCGGGAAAATCATCAGTAATCATCAGCAAACACTAATGCGCTCACTCAAGAGCCAAGGTGGGCTAACACATGGGAGTGGGATGTCTGAGCACCTGAGAACAGTTTGGGCCATACCGTCCGCTGTGTCATCCGCTAACAACCTCGCCATGCAAGAACTTACCGGAAGAAGTTACGAAACAAGCGAACTACATAAAGAGTTGTCTGCTTCTTGGGTGAGAAAAGATGAGACAGAAAAGTCGGGAAAGTTGCAGACCAACTAGACACCTTTAACCCGTTTGTAAGTGATGAGTAGGAATAATGCCAACGAAGATATCAATGTTCAGGACCTTTTCGAAATAGGAAGACATTGTACAGAGGATGGATGGACAATAAGTTTTCTCCTACTCTCAAAACGTAGTTTGAAGGCAAAGACTTTAGCATCGAACAAGAACGTAAAAGTTTCTTCAGATCGTAGCATTGACCCAGCGCTCTATTCCAGAGGTTTCTCGTGGTCTCACAGAAGGTGATCTAAGCTGGGATAATGGCATGTCCTATGAACTGTCTCTACTCGATGTTTTTGTCATCTTACATCAAGCAGACAAACCGCAGCTGACAGAGGCTCTTAGAAATTATGTTGAATCAAAATCGGACAGTGCTGTGACACAAACTTTTTCAGTCACAAAGCACAAAGTACTAGACAGAGGAATGAGGCGCTTCTACAGGACTTCTAAAGCTCGATTCCAATCGATTTTCATTTATGCCTCATTTACTGTCGAAGATTATGGGAGAGCAACTGTCGTGTTTGATGGTTACGAAGTTGGACCAAGTATAAAGGACTGTACTCATCAGCGGCGAAGTCGAAAGCTGAATGCAAAAAAAGGTGAACATTACCGAGGTGACAAAATTTGCTGGTAAAAAAGAGGACTTCTTGTCGAATCCGCAAACAAGCAGACGCTGATCATAGAACAAATGCGGCAGAGGGGCTGTGATGTTATTCAAGCAGAAAGAAATGCCGACGTTGACATTGCAAAGGTCAATATGTCTGCTTTCAATTCAACCACCCTCATTAGAGAAGACACAGATCTTCTTATTCTCTTATTGTTCCATACATATGTTTCCAAATGACAGTACTGTCCTTTATTTCGGTTATGACAAGGCGAAATCCTACGTCTACTATATCAAGGCGAAATCCTAAGTCTACAATATCAAGATTTTGTCTGTGACCTTTGTTCTCAAATCTGATTGGTCGAGAGCACCACTCCCCCTCCCCTTGCTATCAAATTTCTGCGGACCTTTTCTAGTTTAATTCTGGCGAACAAGAAGAGAGGATCATGCTATATAAGGATGTGTGAGAGTTGTTGATTTCATTCCCACATCTTGCGAGCTCTCTGACCGTTGTCTCTCGGTCGGTCTACTTTTCAATCTTATCATGGCTTTTTCATCAGAATTTCCGCGTTTCAGTCTGTACTCCCGCTCATCAGGAGAAATCACTCCATTTTATTCACATTAAATTCTCTACGGGCTCAACACTGCTGTTCATGAGCCCCATCTTCACAAATCCTAAGGGTTTTGTCAACGATAAAGCTCTCGGCTATACCCAGACTCTGGAAACATGTGGTGACGAAACGCGGGATCAGCTTGCCTCTAACATTGAATTGGTGGATACACAGGTATTGTTGAAGCTGTCCGTCTGCAGACACCGTAGATAGAAGACCCGACAAGCTTGTAAAGTCCTCCGACGTCCGTGAGACATCTTCAATAGGTTTCGTCCTCCCATACTACTTCCTGCCGCAATAAAAGCCTGGTTAGTTCTAGTCAGCACAATATGTTCCTCATGGATGCTCAAATTCACATCAAAGTGGCTTTGACCATTAACAAATAATCCAACCAAGGATAGTCCATCATTTTGTAACAAAATAACAGATACATTTTTTCATACAACACATATTGTTTAATTAAAATTATTGAAATAAGATTTTATTAAAGATCAACATGAATGATACATCAATTGAAATTTATAGAATTATAGAGCATCAGCCTCACAGCCAAAGTGTATTTAATTAATTTAGCATTTCACAGAATGTACATATATGTTCAAGTAAAAGTGTATAATCTAAAAAGACAAGCAGACATATATATTGCATAAAAAGTGTGATAAATTTATGATTTAGTTACATATTTTAAATTTTAGAAAATGTTTTTGTATTCAATTTTTTCTAACGAACACAATTTTTACACATAAAAATAATGTTGTGTAAAAATCTGATTTTGACACATTTTTCTACCAACTCCTAAATGACACATTTTGACACACCGGACCATCTCTGCACTGGTTGTAAGGCAATGGTTGCTTGCGGATACAATGAGGATCAGAGGGAGTCCCTAGCATCTATTATATACAATATGCTCTGCCAGAACGACTCCCACCAACGCTCTCTGCTTGTAAATGTCAGTATTTTCGGATTTACTACCAGGTTATGGAGTGGATGGGATGTAGTGATGAAATGGTACCATCTGAGTGGGGGTGGAAGTGGAAAGCCAGGGGACAAACTTGTTCTAGTGATGACGGACAAAAGCCTTGCTCCAGATGTACTGATTCAGATAATTCATTGCAATTATTTGGAAGAATGCAATACCCTACAGGAGGCATGGACTAGAATGCCCCAGTGCATGTGGACATTGCCAAGATGGAATTGTGACAATATACAGAGATAGATGATGTTGAGGATGAGGTGTGAAAACTTTTTAGGTCTACTATTAGTTTATATATGCGTTACCAGATTGGTCATTGATATAAATTTGTATAAATAAAAATAAATGTTTGGATTCATTAAAAACCTTATTTTTTTCATTCCTTTTCCATACTCCGATTTTGTCCAACTTTTAGTATGCTATAAACTAGACGCAACCTAGCCCAAAACCACCAAAATACAAAATTTTCTTATTTTTGGGTCGATCAATATATTGGCCCGTAAATAGCGTCAATTTAATCAATACATAACAAAAATATCTGCTCACCAGACAGGAGTGTTTCTCTATATCGACGCATCTGTTTGAGACGACAAGAAGCCAGGGCACACGCGGCACGTCGAAAGGTGGGACCAGTGAGGCAATAAAGGACAAAGTTGATGGATTGATTTACCATAAAGAGGAACATGGCGATGTGAAATATGTCCGCCAAAATACCGCGTCGATGACTTGTGTCCTGGGACATCATAAAAAAACACTTACTACTCTTTCATAATAATTCATCGATTTTATCAGATAGTTTTAAAAGAAACATGGTATAGTGTTCCGTCATAGTATGTAATTAAAAATGCACAAGTGAGATGATCTTATAATGTTAATATTATTGTGTTTAAAAGTTTAGATTAAAAATATTCAAAAAACTAGCAAACAAATTAATTGAAACAAATATTACTATAAACAATGTCAGAATTATTACAAATCCACTGCCAGAAACAAACTTTAAAACCTTTGGTATGAAAATTTTAAATTACTAGAAAATTTGTTAGAAACAAACGTTAAAACCTTTGGTAAGAAAAATAGTTAGGAATTAAAAGTTCGATTGTAGGTAAATCAATGGATTAAAATATTGACGAAATCACGACGAAAAATGTAATGAGTCATCAGTTAACAATATAATATTAAAAGCAAATAATAATCAATATTATATATAATATATCTGATAATTTTCATGGTGAAATCTTGTTCGGCCTATAATTTTACAAATAGTGCTGAGAAGTAGTCCAAATCGGTCAATAAATCTTTGCATAAGTGAGTTATTTTACTTTTAAATATATTATAAGTCTTTATTGACGTATATATTTATAACATGTTTTTTTCTGGAGAATTGTTTATTTAGGTCAATTCAATTTAAATTATGCCCGTTTTATTACGATATCAATTATCTGAAAGAACTTGATAAAACGATAAATCTTAACAAATTCTCACCTCTTTTATTTCATTAGCGGTGTGAACACTAATAATGACCAAAGATGGGAAGGTTAGCAATACAAAGGCGGTGGACACCGCTAATAATCGATAAGTGACTGCTCGCTGCTGCTGTAAGACCGCTTCCTTGTTATAAAGGGAATGAAGTGCTGAGCGCCGTTTTAATGTCCAAATAATTGTACCATTGCAAACACAAATGATGATGGCGGGAATTAGGGCCAGAAATAGGAACTCTATGAATCTATTGATAAAGAGAGTGTCGTTACCACGACAGACAACTTTCCCGGAACAGGGCGGCCGCATCTTGTCAAAACTAAAGAACCACGGGATACTCAAGAGTGCACTGGCGACCACGGTGACCGAAAAGGAGATAATCGATCGTTTTACCGATATATATCGATCACTGCTCATGGGGAAAACGACAGCGATGAAGCGTTCAATACTGCAGAGGACAATTGTCCAAATAGACACGGTGCGAAAGAAGAAGGAGATGAAGAGTCGAAACTGACAGACACCCCAAATCATGAGATAATCACCCACCCAGTCATACGTAGGTTCAGGTGAGGACTGGAAGAGCAAGTAGTAGGGTCGGTGTACCAGCACAGCCCAGAAAGTGGGTAGAAAGAGAATAAGAGACATCGAGTCACAAACACAGAGACAGAGGAGGTAGAAATGTCCTGAGATGCGGAGTGCCGAATCCTTCAGAATGATCAAGGAGAAAATGTTCCCTGAAAGAAGGATTTACAACAACTTAGCCTTGTTATCAATTCTACTGCAAACAAACTATGAAATGTATCGATGATCGGTAAAACGTTATTGCATATACTATTAAAAAAATCTCATTTACTAAGTAGGACATACTACGTCTAGACTAGTTTATTTTGTAGTTTAGTCAGTAATATTAACCATTACTATTGGTTTTTAAAATTTTAATTTGTATTAATTATAATATTGCTGCATTTTTATAGAAAAGATCAAAAAAAAATTTCGCAAAGTTCAGGACATTTTAAACAGGTCAGATAATTTATTCTTTTCATAGTTAATTAAAAAAATTGTCAAAAGACAAATAATTTATGTAAAATAAACTTATTTAAATGAAGTTAATAATTCTAATGTTTAAAATAAAATCATCCGCTATAATAGGGGTTAGCTTCTGTGATAAAACAAAGTTCCAGGTATAAGCAAACTACCTTTGAAAATGCAACATGTAAAATTATTTGTCGAAATTAAGTTAATATACAAGGTAGTAAATTTACGAACATTTATGAACACATTACTAATGACACACCTGTTGCAGAATATAATTAATCTAACCAAACAAGGCCGTTATCTATTCTAAAGCCACATCCGCTGTCACAATATCTAAGAATTATACGATATGTTATGTGACAGGCACTATTATGATTTGTTTATACAATTAATATAACTTATTAACATTCATGACCTAACTCTCTCTGATAGTAATTTCTCTAAATCATGGCGATGTTGATACATAATTCCTATACTTAAAAACATCCATCCTATCTAAATTATACTGGCTTAAGTGCAATATAAAAAATGTTATAGAACATGTTTCTATTGCAGTTTGGAATCGGAACGAACCTACAAAAAAATTAGTGGGTTGTTTACATTTAGTGTTTGACAAGTTTATAAAAGCAAATAAATATTTTACAGAAGTTCAAACTATTTATTACTAATTGATTACTTCAATATATCAACGATACAACAATCAATTCAGAACACTTTCTTTCATTACATTAACAAATAGCAAAGAAATCGAGTTAGAAGTATTCGCTTACCGACAATTCCAAATACGGTGATGATAGGCATGGCGTACATGAGGAAGACTGTCACACCATAACTGCCTAGAGGTGTGAAGATTTTAGCTGGTCCCGGAGTGAAGTTGTCACAGTTAAATCTTTCTGATACACTGGGGAGATTAATAACAACTTTAATTTAAAAATATATAAACTAAATAAAGTATTATTCCCATTTCAGAAAATTTATTTTATTACAAATTTTAAAAATACAAAAAATTAAATGAACCTTAAATTAATAACATTTAAAACTAATTTATTAGAATAAAAGAAAAATCATTGGGAATAAAGAAAATGTAGGTTCGATTGTATTACGTTAATATTTAATACAAAATTAAGTGAAAATATCTATTGAAAGTGTTTTAAAATCTTGTAAAAAATGTATAATTAAACTTACTTTCCTTTGAACTTTTCAGCAGCATAGTTTAACATTTGTGCAGCTTCCATTGAGTTGTTTATCAAATAAAACTGAAAATAGATTGATATAGTACAAAGTCAAGAGAGTTATGTTTGTTTTTCACCTTGGTACATTAGAACTAAAACAAAATTGCTAACTCAAATTTGTTATGGCACATGCAATAAAATTTGATATTCAATGAAGACAGGTAAAAAATGTCACGTTAGTTATAAAATAATTATATATTTTATGCTGTCTTGATAAATCAAAGATTAAGTCCAAATAAATTATTAAAAAATACCTCTTCCTAAGCTGAAATTAAAATTTTTAAAACAAATATTGATAATTATTATAGACAAAATGATGTTTACAAATATTTACTGATATTATTATAGTCTTTCACATTCTCAGTATTATATAGTTTGTTAAGATATCAATCACTCCACAATGACATTTTTTTATTTATTCATCCGAGATATAGAAACCACTCAGACTGCGCAAAGTGCAACAAAAAAATTGAGGTTATTTTTTAGGATTTTAAACCTTGAAAATAAGTATTTTATGTATGTACATATTGAATACAGAAATAAAAATACTTATTTAAAAATAACTAAGAATTGATTATATAATTTCATAGCAGCTTTATGTAGTATTATGTAACAGTGATTCAGGTAAGATATGTTTTGTTAAAAATACTTTGAAAATATAAAGAGATTATCTAAAATAAGAAAAATATGATTAGATTATTTTTATAACCTAATTGATATGACAATCAAATAGTCTCCAACTCTGATTTATATATAATATAAGAACTCCATTTGACCTATACTTGAAAGGAGATTATATGTTTACTGTATTGCATATAGGATATTCTTCAAAATTTGTAAAATGGTAAATCTTCAAAAGGTAAAATTGTAATATAAAATTATATTATACTAAAAAGCGCATATGTTATAAACATATGTATAGGTATATTTTTATATAATTATGTTTGAATTTGTATTCTCATTGTCTGCTAAATAGACAATTTTATCAACAATTATATATTTGTAGCGAAGGCTCTTATTATATATATAATTCAGAGTGGCCACTGTTATTGCTCCATTTAACAAATTCAACAAATTTTAATTCGAATATGCTGGTGATTTTTTGGGTAACAATTCATTTTAAATTCTAGGATTTTTGAGGTGTACTCAAATTTTGAGGATGGGTGGCCACCCTGATAATAGTAAATGTATATTTATATACAAAAAAATCTAAATTGAAATACAATAAAATAGGTTATTTATATATAAGCTATGTACAGATGTATGACTCAAATTTACCTCCCAATAAAACTTTTTGTTAGGGGCTGTTTATAAAATATGTGACGCCTGAGAGGGGGGTTCTGAAAATGTCACAGACCATCATAGGGGGAGGGGGTTAGTTAGTGCAGTGTCATGTGACGCTGAAAAAAAAATAGCGAGAGTGAACACTCTATGTATTTTTACTATAGTTTGTATGCTTTAAATCAAATCTGCACTGGCAGGCAGCCGTGCATGAAATCACTGGGTTAGCATCATAGAATTTATCTATTTCTGATATTATATTTCTATACATAATATATGTTTCAAAGTGTTAGAGGACTGTGTGCTGTGGTCTAGTATTATATAAGGTACTTTAATTATGGATTAAATTTTATTTTCTCATAGATAATTTAAATTGTCATATTGCAAGTTTTATCAAAATATCGATTTATATGTATTTATGGTGGGGGGGGGGTTGACCAGCATCACATATTTATTTAGGGGGGTATGCAAAATTGTCACAAAGCATTATGAGGAGAGGAGGGGGGGTTTGAAAATGTAAAAAATAGCATCACATATTTTATGGACAGCCCCTTATTGACATTTGAGAATATTGAGCAACTAATCTAAATAACAGCTGCATTTCTAGCTGTGCTATGTTTATACATAATTGTGATTGTCAATTCAGAATATCAATTTTCATGAACAATATTTTCAGGAAGTCTAAAATGAAATAAACATAAGATGTTTGTAAAAATCAATCTTTTTGCATTACTATAGGGGGTTGATGGAAGAGCTCTGATGCATAAATAGTGCTGGTATAGATGTGTATAAAGTGATAGTCTGGCTTTGCACTTATAATCCCCAAAGGAAAATCAATTTCAGTTCTTGATGTTTGGTTTGTTGACATCTGATCATATATATAATTTTGTTTGACATCATGGCAGTGCTAGCAGGGGGCTGGGGGGGGGGGGGGGCTTGTCCCCTAAATCATTAAGTGCCTGTC
>JAUZNC010006895.1:25318-77991 GCA_034780395.1 Vannuccia rotundouncinata | reverse complement strand
TCACAACTCTGGATTTGCCATACACGCGATGCAACATACTTTAGTATAGAAATATTTTATATTTCCAATCTAGTTCTGTATATAATATACAATATCTATGGAAAATTGTTATTCCATATTCATATTGCATGGATTTGTATATCGATTGTGACTGAAGCCCCCCCCGCGCCCCTACAGTGTGTACTACTATGTATCATAATAAATTACAATAATGTATGCTAGTAGATATTTTAAAAGGCAAACTACAAAGAATTGCAATCGACATGGGAAGAAACGATTACCGCAACAAATGACACCGAAATGAAGGCCCGAATCATTAATTTTCAGGCAAAAATGATGACTTTTATATATTTTTTCTGTCTGCAATTGGGAGTCCTCACATTTGCTCATACAGACATCCTCCGTCGTGCACTACAAAAACCAACAATTTCTGCATCACTGGGACAGAACCTTGCTAATCAAGTTATCACTACCCTCCAAAAGATTCGCAATGACGAAGCTTTTCTCAGTTTCTGGGAAAGTGTTCAACAAAAGAAAAAAATTTGCAAGTTGAAGGTCCAGTGCTACCAAGAAGGCGAGGAGCTCCAAAAAGGCTAGGGCTAATGCTACAAACGTCTACAAATGCACAAAGCGAAAGAATTTTTAGTGCCGTCAGCAGACGTATAAAAACGTGTCTTCGGTCTAGTATTGGTCAAACCCGACTAAATCATTGTTTGTTACCAACTGTCCACAAAGAACGGTTGGACACACTAAACCTTGGTATGATTGCTGATGAATTCGTAAGAGCAAAACCGCAATTCGCTCAACCATTTTCTCATTGACTTGATAAACAAGTCATTATGTACTTTGGTCCTTAGAGCTATAAATTCATGCTGTTAATTCATGTGAACTATGCATGTTTATGTATGTTTAGTATTTAGTCCAACTGTCCGAATCAAGAAGATTTGTAAAAGTAGTGCAAGTTTTATCTAATTTTATCCTTGACTAGATATTTGGTTCGTGCTGGCGCCTACATCAAAGTTAGCCCTCCCCGTAAATATATTGTTCCTTAGATGGCCTTGTTGTCAGTTTGAAATATCTGTCTGTATAACATTATAAAATGAACTTTAATAACATACCAACCAGAATGGTAAGTGGTATCGCGTCGAGGAGTTTCTCAAATTGATTACGTAATAAAGTTGAAATCGCTATTTCAAATAATTAGATTCCACCATCTTGAATGATTTGATAAATCTTAATGAAAATTAAATAAAACAAAGTACGCGAAAATGGGGAAATGAACTGACATCGTTTTTAGTAGAAAATCAAATTTTAAAAAGTTTTGAAACTGTTCCGGTGAGTTTTTTAAATGATTAGTTCTGACTTCTTTTTGCTAAACAACCCGTATGTACAACAAGATTGGACAGTTTACCCACTTGCAAGTGTCGTTTGCATAGGTTTGAATTTTCAAATTTTAGGAAAACAAAAGTTAAATCTCACACTGATGAAAAATGGACCTTACTGAAGGCAAATTGTGAAAAATTTTATTCTCTATCAACAAGTGAAAATGTAGACGGTTGAGCAATTTAAAAAAAATGAAATTAGTAACGTCAGAGAAACTGATAAGTTTGGAAATTGATTAATAATTTGTTCCAAATCTGTGTGTTCAAAAATTGTTTATATATTAACATTAAACTTATTTAAAATAATTTGGCAACGTAATTTATTTAATATAATGGAAGACTTTTTTTCGGAAGTTGAATAATATTACAAATCATTATAAGCCCTCCAACAATCGCAATATTGCAACACAATATAGTTCATATTTTTTACAAGAAGATGGCAATTTTAATAGAATTTATTTAAATTAAAAGAATAATTATTAACAATACTATATGACAATTATGGACATTTGATATATATCTTTAATAAATCGGAATAAATTGGAATATTAATACACTATAATTCGAATATAAAAGAATTACATTACCATATTTAATTTAACCTCCCAAGATTATTTTATATTTAATGATTTCAGTTGGGCAGATATTAACTGATTGTAATCAGTAAAAACCTTGTCTTTATCTCATTCGAAATATAAAAGCTTTGTTCGCGCTTCGCAGATATCTAAATTAAGAATCTGTCAGTCACTCACCTCTCCCACTTCGCCCCAAGAACCGGAGGTCTCGAAAGTGTGCCTCCTGATTCTTGACATGACCCACCCCGTTCTTCAGTTCAGCATTTGAGTTCTCATCGTTGCCAGCGGCAAGGACCACCCGCGTGCCGTCGGGAACTGGACTCAGCACAACCACCTTGAAGAGGGCTGGAAGAGACTTGTTCGTCCGCCAGTGGCGCGGCAGGGGGGTGCAGAGGAGGTTGGGGCTACCTGTTCTTATCAGGTCACCTTGGTGCTCCTTCAGTAGTCGTCGGAGAGTTTTTTCGCTTTCAATTATTTCCATCTGAAAAGTTGAACGATTATAAAATCGATAATACAAGTCTTTGTTTTTGACAGAGAATCGTGATTCATGCTATAGTTAATAATTAAACAAACAACAATCCAAGTATTTAATATTTTCTGTAAAATAGAATGGACAAATTAATGAGAGAAATATTTAAAATAAAATTTTAATTTATTGATTATATTTTAATTTGTTACTGATTGTAAAATAATTTTGTTTATACCTATCGGAAATGCGGATATAAAAGAATGATTACAATACTGTTTATTGAAGGATTTCTTAAAATTCGCTTGGCAAAAGTGCAACCACCTATACATATACAAACATATTATCGTACGTTTCATTTGAAGAGTTCGTTTTTGTAACTCGTAAATACAATAACATATAGATCCGCGCAACGTTAAGTGTTATAGACTTCAACTTACAGCCTTCATCTCACACACACTCAGTATAATACATTGTAGTATTATACCAAGATATAATACAGATTAGTAATCCATGGCTATAGCAGAGGTATAAAGCTGGGTTGAGTTGACCTATAATACCACCGTGTTTGACTTATTAATAGCACAAACGCGGACGCAAACTTGTAATTCTAAGAAATGAGGCTAAACAAGTTTGTTGTTGACTGCTGTAGTATAAACCATAATTAATACACTTTCAGAAAATTATTTGGTTTCAATGCCAAATGTGTATACCTACCTACCAATAGCTTCCATTAAACCCATTTGGAAATATGCATAATGATATATATATATTTTGGTATGACAAGAAATCCCATTATTTTATTCTTATTATTTTATTCTTAAATTTCAAATGAAGAATATCTGACAAATACCATTTTTAATTCAAGAAGTAAATACAGAATATTGATTTACTATATAAAGAGTTGTTATAATATAAATAGGTATATGAACGAAATAACTAAATTGAATATTACAAGATGAAATAAGATTCTTGGTCCCTGTGCAACATTAAGTAAAATAATAAGTGAAAGTTTCAAAAAAGGAATCTAGAAAATTCTCAATAAATGTTAAATGACAAACGTAGACTTCAAAGTGTGGCTAGAAAACCATATATCAACTGCGTTGGCAAAGATTATAGAATCCATACTATTGATTTCATCATTATTGCTGCCAAAACCGAAAGCTATAAGTTCTGTATTTACTTTTGTTACTGATTTATACAGTCACCCCAAATATGACTCACCTCTTTGCGTTGGCAACTAGTTGGCAATGAAATTTCCAGGAATATTGCGGTAGCACTGTCTGACAAGAATTAATATATATAATCAATGGTCGTTGAAGTTAAAATAAATCTCTAAAATCAACAAAATATCTCGTAAATTCCATATTAGGTGACATTTAATAGGAATTTATTGCTGTTACAAGCATCACTGATTGCAAAACATCATGATGAACAAATGTGTTGTTGATCAGCATTTACTACTGTGACACGTGATTAATATTAATATAATCTCATTCATAGAGAGAGAGAGAAAGTCTATGTTCACTAACAACCACAGTCAGAAGTTTATACAACGCAGAGCGAGCCAGCTTACAAAAATCCTGAGTGCGGTTTCTTAGGTCGCCGCGCCAGTAGCTCTCCGTTTCTAGGCGCGCGTGGGCGGCTTTACAACACTCCGGTCCAATGGTCCAACCACAAACAAAGTCTGTGGTAATAGGCGATGAAAGCACAGCTAAACGTGTACCAAAGGTCTTGTTATGGGTGTCCCCCCTCCGGAATTGCGTGTCAGTCAATTCAGACTATGGTTACGCCAGCTTTCGTTCTGTTTAATAATATCTCGTAGACTCCGCCGCAATGTGTGTCAGCTATTTCCTTCAGCTTTGAAACATTGACGAAATAGAGGAAGAGGGGGTGGAACGGGTATGACTCATACCAGTTATGGTGAGGGAAGAAACTGTAGGTACTGTAGTTATCTCTAGAAATTCTTCCTTCTCTCTCGAAAACAAGGGGGTGACTTAGTCATACAGACGTGAGGTCGACGGGGCACTGAAATTGCGTCTTAACTGCAATTTAGGCGACTCTAATTGTGTTTGTTGGTTGTCCTTAGACGAAGCGGAGAGTGGGGTGTCCTTATCACTAAGAAGAAAGATAATTATATTTTATATGTATGACTCAAGGCCACAAGTCCCTCTTTTCTCTTAAGTTTGAAGGATTTAAAATTATTTATAGATTCGACCTTTGTTAGTAAATAATATACATGGGTTGAAAACAAGAAACAGCACACATTCAACTGAGATAAGGAAATATTTAATCAAATATGTGATGTTAAAATTGGAGAACGACACAAAGAAGAAAAAAATAGATTATTTCTAAGTTCTTTGTGCGATTATATATAACTTCTAGTTTTAGAATTTATCAGAAGAAGACATTTTATAGTATTTTTAAATGGGAAATTGTATGAATTTTATTTATTGAAACAAGTATTTTAAACTACTGATATACAGAGGAGTCGAAGTGATTTTAAGAGTACAATGGCCATTTAGAAAAAGGCGTAAATTAAATGTTCCAATTTCTAAAGTTTATAAGAGGGTAAGCTTTTTTACGTTTTCATATAGAGTAAAAAAATGAAACATATATAGCTATATAAAATGCACACACTATTTATTAAAAATAATCAAATATTATGAATGTGACTTATATACAACTTGTTGTAGGTACAAAACATACACTAAACATTAGAAGGAATACAATACTAATAGTTTTACAATGCATTTACATATATAAAAGTTATACTTTAACCACAATTTCTTGTAAAACGGAATCAATTGTATTATGTACAATCGAATTAATTTATAATTATAAGTACGAATAATGATCCAATTTGCAATTCATAACATTCATGTACATATGTATTATAGAAATATGTATTATAGGAATTATAGAATTTTCCAAATGTAGTAGGTATCATAATCGTTGGTCATAGTCGTTTGTAAATAGGGGCGTTCACTGACAGCATTTGTTGCAGAAGCTCCGAAAAGTGTTGCCTTTCGGGAGGTGTATTCTCCTTTATTCTGTGTACCAATTCTTTTATTGTTCAATTTTGCATTATTGTCCCAATTGTTTGTAGCTTTACTTTAAGAACTGCAGGTTCTATGTCATTGTCGTAGAAAACCCTCAATTCTTCAAATTCGAGATCAAATTCGGCTGAATTCATTGCTTGTAGCAACAACAGTTGTTCAATGATTGAGTACTACTAGTAGTCTTGTTGGTTACATCGTTGACATATACATGAGATCAACGTGACCAATGCCTCAAAGTAAATGGTTCTGTAATCAACACTTCTTGAAATCTGGCAAAGAAGGATCATCGATTCAAGGTCCTTTTAGTTTTTGTAAAATGGTGGTCAAGGATGCATATAGAATGCCCAATCAGCACTCGTGTTTGCATTCTGCAATGTTTTGCTCAAATTGTCCGAATGGCGAAGCATTGCTCCAAAGATGAAATTAAAAATAATTCTAAGTTTTGAGGCGCCATTGATTCTTGCCCTCATTTCCAATTCTTTTACATAGTCAAGTGATTCATAGTTATGTAATATACTTTTCAGTACTTCAGGTGGGCACACTACACATACACCAGGAGCCCCTGTGCTAGTTTGTTGTTTACCTTGTCAAATTTCTGCTTGGAGATTTCTACACCAATTTAACATCTTTGGCAACATTCAGAAAAGAGTTTAGAACTTTAATAGTTTTGATGGTATCAGAAAATCCAACTGAGCAAATGTCCAAAGCAATGAACAAATAATGCTTTAGGTTGGATGGTATAGATATTTGCTTTGCAAATCCATTTAGAAGACCTTTCATTGAAGATGCTCCATCATAAAATTTTCCACGGAGTTTGCTGAAAGATAGATTAAACCTGAAAAACACATCCTTCAGAATGGTGACCTGTGATCTGTAGTTGTGTCTTCCGTGGTCATCAGATACCCATCTAATACAAATAACAACTTGCTCTGTCATAGATATTGTGTAATCTGTTGACTATACTGTTCGCAGAACCAGGGGACTCATAAGTTTCAGTATTTTATTCTGAATATCAGCAGAAGTATACATATCTGCTTTCTGATCATTGATTGATCTCCTTAATTTCAGATTCCAACAAGTAGAAGATGGAATTCATAATATGTATTATATTAACAGACTAATTTGAGAGATGTAGATATAAAATGCTAATGTTAATAAAATGCAATTTGCACAGTATTAAAAATAGCAAGTTTAGAAATTAATTATAAAACATGAACCATATTTGTAGATTTCCTATTAAAATAACTACTTGAAAGAAATAATGGTTAATAATTGGAAAATTTAACAATATTGTTTTTGTGGTGAAATTAATATTTAAATAATTGCATTATTTTTCATTTTGTTATTCGCCATTTTTTATATAATTTCAATTAGGTAAATCTTTGAGTTCAAATCAAATCATTATTTGAAATTTAATTAATTTTTCTTTATTTGTAATTGTAATTTTTGGAAATATATTTAAAATATAAATAATTTCATTTAAAAAATACAACAATTATTCAATAAAAATATGAATGATAAAATTTTAAAATGTTTTCTTAGATTGGTATTCTTTTATTATTCATTTTAAGTGATTAATAATAAATAATTTTACTAATTTTATCAGTGTTATTAACTAATAATCGATAATATTAATAATTGCATATTTTTTATTTTTTTTGTAGGTGCGTTTATCACAAAAACTCAAAATATATTCTGGATTTAATTAAATTAGGTAATCAAATTAAATTAAATTTAAATAAATATATTTAAAGATTTCAATGACTTTTAGGATACAAAATAAATGTAATTAAAATAATTCAATAAAAACATTTAAATGAAAATAATTGGAACAATTTATTGCATCAAAATTTGTGAACAAAATATATAGAACCTTCAAATTATGAACCACCAAAATGAATATTTAGTTGTATAAATGTGAGAGTATCATTTTTCAAACTAAGAAAATGACATGCCTAATTATAAAATTTTAGTAGACTTCGAACGTTATATGTTCAAGAATAAAAAGTTAATTTGATATTATAAAATATATTTTGTTTGTATTTATTGAAAATAGTTATACGTACAAATAAATATAATATACGAAGTACATATATAGCTAAAAATCTCATTAACATTTAATTTTTTTAAACATTTTAACATCTATATTATACGATTGTTTTTAATGAAATGGTTAATATATTTCAGACTTTTGTGAAATTAATTAAATTAGATCGCTTCAGATTATAGATGTAGGTTTCTACATTTCTCTTTTTTATTCCATATTTGTATCAGAACAGACAAGTTCAAAAAAAACCATCATAATTTAATAAATATTAAATCTATATATATATATCTAATGATATATACCGACCGACCCTCTTAAATAATATCCTTTAATATAGTAGATAAGATATATTATCAGAAATATTTAACAGACGTAACATATCACAAAAAATCGATATATCAAATGTATACTGATTAAATAATTTAAAAATGTAATTAACATGAAAGAAGATCTTTTATTAAATCAAATAAAAATAAATTTTAGAAGATATTTTAAACATGCAATATTTAAAAATAAGGACAGATCATGTTAAAGTAAATTTTACAAGTCGTTCAATTTAATGTAGGTCTCAATGACCTAATTAATGTACCTTTGAAAAATATAACAATTTCAAGTTTTCAAATGAGTAAATAAGTAGCACACATATTGTTTAATTTAATTATTCCAAATAGTTGAGTAAATATTAAAAAATTAAATATGATATTATTAAATTTAAATGAGAGCAAACAATTTGTGAAGGGTACTTACTTCCTTTGGTGAGGCTATTTTAAATTCCGTTTTATTCTTGAGCGATACATAAGCATGTGAATATTCACTTTGAATAAATAATTCCAATCCTGCATACGACTAAATAACACAACAATGTTTCTGTATCATATCCTGAACTTCATCTTAGAAAACTGTAATTGTAAATAAACTTTCTCACAAATCCATTTCACATTGTAAACAAGATTTAAATGCACATTTCAAGACGATTTATAAAAAAGAACAAGATTTTCATATAATCCCCATTTCAGACACGGTCACATTTCAATCGTTATTTGCACAAATAAGTACCTAAAATTTGTGTAGGACGAGCCAAATTGAAAAAACACGTACTCTTAGTGCAGAATTAAAAACGATACTATATAAGTAAGTAGGTAGGTAAATCCATACTATACTGCGATATGAATCATACGTCGAATGTCTCCATGTCCCAAAACAAGTGTCGTGTCTTCAATCTCGCATCTAAACTTAGCCAGGTACTATTTGCCTGACCTAGATAGGAGACATGTCGTCTCAATGGGGTAGCCCAGTTATTATACCACAAAACAAACAGCCAGTCAGAAAACCCTGGTTTCGCTTTGTTTCATTATATATATATATATATATATACTAGGTCAGCATTTTAAGAAAGTTCGCAAAATATAAAAAATACAATATGAATAATTTTTTAAATTATTACCTTTTAAAAGGTAAGCGAAAAAATATTTCCTCAAGTAAGTTTTGAAACATGGATTTTAAAAAAAATCGAATAAAAATAATTAAATGTCGAATATTATTATTTTCGAATACTTTTAATAATTTAATATACGTATCCATATATTATGAACTTTATAACGGAATAAATGTAACAATTTTAATACAATGAATACAAATATGACAATTTTACAAGAAAATAGTTACACATGTTAAATTTTGTCAATTTTTTAAACAATTGCAATCCTCAACTGGCAAAACAATTTGCTATAAATATTTATACTACTTATTAAAAACGAGTAGCATAACACATACAAAAGGTTATTTGTTTCGAATAAATTACTATTTTAGAAATATTAAAAAAACTATTTAACTATAATATGCCGTAGCTTTAATTAGATCTAAAAATTTTTCCTTAACTTTTCAATACTTCGAAAAAACAAAAAATGAATTCCTATTACTTTTTTATTGGTTTTAATCATATAAATATACATTTTACGACGATTACGTGAATTCCAGAACGCTCAACTACACCTTCAGTTTAAATTTAGCGAAGAGGCCCGCGATTGTTTTACCACAATAAAATGATTTTGACCATATTAAAATCATTCAATGGAAAATTTTGAAACTTCGTATAGTATAAAGTATTTTAGTTCACATATAAAACTAAATATTTTTAGGGGGTTCATAATCAGCATTTTTCATTTTGGGACCTTTTGCTTATGAACAACGTATTTCTAAAGAGATCCAATATTACAAAATAAATTAAAATTTACCACCCTCTCTAAACGGGAAATCAAGTGAGTGGTAAAGCAATATGATAATTTTATTTAACTTTAATATCTACTATTATACATACAAAAAATATATTTTTCATTAATGTGGATGGATCCTTTTGAGTCTTCGACATTATACTTTTTGAACCAGTTTTGAATTTACAAAGAATTTTGATCCTATAGTTTGGTAGTCAGTAATCATGCAAAACAACCGCAAACCAGTTTTAAGAATTTAAAATTTTGTTTTTGGAAACTGATAAATTTTTCATCATTGGGACATCGCTCTCGAAAATACTAGTTCCATATATTTATAAAATGATATAAACCCCACTTTAATGGGCATCCTTTAATATAGTAGATAAATATTAGTAGAAATATTAACAGTAACATATCACAGAAATTAAGATATATTATGAATTGTAAACGGATAATTAAATAATTAAAAAATAGTTATAAAAGAGTGCCTGGGTGATTTATAAAGACCTTTTTTTGAATATTTTTGATTCAGGCAAGGGGAATTTTATTTTCGAAGTTCTTTAAGTAATTTTTTTTGTCTTCGTGCTTTGTAACCATCTAAGAGTTTCAAAGACTTCTAGAAATAAAATATCCTTTGCTGATATTAGTTGAATTGATTGATCATGAAAGTTAGTTAAATTCAATGTAGATGACATATATGTCGTCACAGCAACATCAACATTTTGTGAGCTGTGCCTTTTCATCAACACTGTAATTGAAAAAGTTGTTTCGTTTTGGTGTCTGTTTCAAATTAGGTTGAAATATTGAAATATTGATGGAATATGTCTTTTTACCTCCAATTGTAGAAACTAGAAATATATAACGTACTAAAAATGTTGTTTTTTTCTGGAAAAATTACAACAAATTAAATACATTTTTTATTTGCTCAAAATTATTGACTAAGCAAACTAAAAATTCTTTATCTAATTCCGTAAGTGTCTAATAAGGTCAATAAACTTATTAACCCTTTCTTTACGGGTGACCCAACTGTTGGGTCATGACTTTATAATGTGATAGAAGCAAATAAATAAAAAAATAATCACTGGAAACTATTTATTGGAAACTATCACTGGCGCTTTAAATGGTCTGTTTTTAAAATGTATTTTTAACTAAACAATCAAACAATCAAAATACAATGCTAGCAGAAAAAAGCATTGCAAACAAATGTATTTTTCAATTATCATTAAATGATAAAATTATATAATTCATTTTCCAAAGATTATTTTCAAAATGTCTAAATTCAAGTTAATATAATTTATTAATTATTAACTTATTAATTATAAATATAATTATTTTTATGTTAATATATAATATGTACCTACCTATAAGTTATTATTTGACGTGTTTATTGCTAAAGATGTTATAGTTTTTTGTAGTAAATATAGTATTAAATGAAATGAAATCCATTATTTATAATTATTACAATAAATTAAATTATTTTTTACAAATTTTTTATTTCAGTAAAATTAACAATCTATATGTTAGATTTTTTCTGAAATCCGATCATTAAAAATTATACATATCGTATTTTTGATGTGAAAATTATGATCTGTAGCGAGCATAGAGTAAGGAGGTATAGCGAGTATTTACAGAATTAAAAAATAATATAAAAAAGTGGATGTCGTGGATACACCGTATTACTACACCAATTAATCGATAAATTAGTTCAATTATGATTGATATTTAAAATATTAGTTTATATCTACCCTTCAATAATTATGTTCGTTGAAGAAAATTTTCAATATATTTATTCATATCTATGAGTTTCTTATTACGATACTTTTAAGTTCTATAACTATATGACAATGACATATAATAATTATTATTTAATATAATATATAAATTTCAAATAGTCATGTCATTTTCTGCTATTAAATTTACAATAAGATTGAGCGATAAAAATAAAGCGATTTATGTAAATAATTAAAATAATTAAAAATTGTTCCATGGCAAAGTTTCTTCATTTATTTACTTCAAATTTTCGAAATCCTTAAACACATCTTGAATAATAGATTGCGTATTCAATACTTCCCAACTCATCATTGCCACCCCCTTTGCTTGTCTGACGGTAGCCTCAAAGGCTGTTTTTGTTGCTGTGGCAGCACAAAATCCCTTGGTATGAGCTCCATCTGAACAGCCAATCCTGTATTCAGGGTGAAGAGAAGGAACGACATACGACACATTTCCCATATCGGATGAACCCGAACCAACTTCTCTAGTTTGTATGACCGTGGCATTTTCAGAATTGTCTTCAAAAGGGATCGTAGATAACCCTTTTGTGTAGAGATGTGCCAAAGTTTTGTTATGAACTATGTCGTCAAAAGGATGACTACACATTTTCAATTGAAGCTGGCAATTGGATGCTAGTGCAGCTCCTTCGAAACATTTGGTTACCTTATTATAAATATCGTTTAAATCGGATCTTGTATTTGCTCGAATCATGCAGTATAACTCAGCCTCGTGAGGAATAATGTTGACTGCATCCCCAGCTTTTGTAAAAATCGAGTGTAACTGCAGTCCCGGGCGCATTTGCTGTCGAAGGCATGCCAAGCTTTGATAGGCGATCACAGCAGCATCTAAGGCATTCGACCCAAGCCATGGCGCCTCAGATGCATGGCTTGGAACACCTTCAAAGTTGGCCAGAACACACATGCAAGCGAGATACTTCGGTTGTACAATGTTCTGGTGACTCGGGTGAACCATAATTGAAAAGTCAACGTCTTTTAAAAAACCAGCATTAATATGATCAACCTGAAAAATAATTGTCACATACAAATTAACAATTTGTCACACATATATAATTGAAATTTTTGATAAAACATAGATCTATTGTCTGTATTATTATTTTTTATCATCGGTTGTAATGTAACAAATGTATAATTCGTTACTATTATTAAGTAGGTATACAAATACTGACGAAAAGGTTGGCCCACTTTAATATTGTGCAGATTAAATTATCCAGTGTATTCATGAAATAAAATTAAATTTCACCTTTCCCCCATAACTTTCTTCTGCAGGAGTGCCCAAAACAGTGATTCTTCCAGGTAACTTGTGCTTCTTCAGGGCAGCTTTAAGACCACAACCTGCCCCTAATGCCGCAATTGCAATAAGGTTGTGTCCACAGGCGTGCCCCAGGCCAGGGAGAGCATCATTCTCACACATGAAGGCCACGTGTAATTCTCGATCATCTGACGAGGCTCCACTCCGATCTTGTACAGATCCCCAACTTGCAACAAATGCCGTGGATGTCGGAGCATTGCGTATCACCTTGAAGCCTTGTTTTTCCAGAAAGGCTGTGAGTATATTGTGGGCTTTAACTTCCTCTCTTCCCACCTCCGGATTGTTCCATAAATATTGACTAATTGTGTTTAGTTCCTCCCGAAGAGAATCGATCTCCATAAAAATGGTTAATTGATGCGAGTCCATTTTATTAATCGTATAACGTTGAATAAATAATGTCGAGATAAATGGATAATATATTCTTAATTAATGTAACACTTCACACATAGTACTTAAACTCTTTGACTACTATGACGTATATAAACGTCAAGGATGTATTCATTCCTATTACGTATAATACATCATTGAAGTAAGAGATGCTACTCTTTTTAAAAACTGTATCAGGCTGTCATAATTGGTTACTGTAATGTGTGTGGCTGTGCTCAGCTGTATATTACATATGTATATTACACAAACATGTAGCCGAAGCACTTTCCGTGAACTGATCGATGAAGTTACATATATTAGGCTTTGACACAATTGAGAAGCCTATTATAAACTTCTGTGTTCAACTGGACATTGTGCACATGATGCAAAAAGTATCCACGGACGCAAAGGAAGGAGAATCCACAGCGACGATGTATTCGATGCAAAGAGCGAGGACACCCGCTATACTTCTTTGGAGCTGTCCTGGCAACCCTCCATTTGCTCAAACGGTTTTTCCAACTGGGTGCATCAATATAGTGATGTAATTGAGTAATAATGATGTGTATTTTTGTGTACATTGCCTATATAGGGTATTTTTATACTGTCTATAGTATCTTTTAAATGTGTTTAAGAGCTTTTTAAAATATAATTTTTTTAAATTTTAGCGGAACTGCCACAACATACATATCAAAGTTAAAAAACGTAAATATTTTTGCGTCTTGAAAGGAAACACAAAAGAATTTATACTTAATAATATTATATGTATTCCAAAGTTCACTTTCTCTAAATATATACTATTAAAATTGCAAGCTTTATATTAAAGCTTTATCCAAAGCATTAACTGTTTTTCCAAATTTTCGGAAATTATTAATTAAGATAAGGTTCAATGGTTCAATGGTTCAAAACTATCAATCTATTTCGTAAATTTGAAACTGAATATTTAATCGGGAACATTGTAAACTAATTATTTAAAACTTTTAAATTGATTGCTACAAAAATAAATATTTTCTAAAATAAATAAAAGAGTCGTTAATAATTTAGAGATCGATAATATGACAGAACGTAATAAGTCATATCTGCAATATCCTAAACTATATGGTGATGTTTGAAAGTTCAAATATTCGTATATATGGTTACGAGAATGTTTTAGTTTAGTTGAGCAAATTTTAAAAGCTTTTAAATTGACTTTCAAAGTGATCTTTAAAGAAATCAAAGTTGTAAAACTTTCCAAGTAACTTTCCAAGTGTCCTTCCAAGTTTTACAAGTTTGAATTCTTTGAAGGTGAATCCATAGTTTAATCGAAGAAATCCATAGTTCCTTCCAAGTTATCAAAGTTTCGGGTCACTGGGTGTACTAAATTGAACTAATTATATAGTATAAGAAGAAATATTGCGATCACAATTAAACATTATTAGATAGCTTTTGATCATTTGTATAATTTTACGTGAAAAAATTATAAACAAATAAATATTAAAATATCAATGTCATCAATATAAAAATATTCAAACACACCATCTGCAAAAGGATATTCAATAATAAATATCAGTTACACATTTTTGCCCACCTTCTATTCATGAATTAGAACAATTGAGAATTCTCCCTGAGTAATAATTGGCAACTTATTTTTTCCATTTCATATCGACCAATCAGAATTTGGATTTTGATGAATATGTATGACAATCCAATATAATGGAAATTCTGTATGTATAATGTATTGAAATTGGAGCTAGACAAATCTAACCACTCAAAAGAAGGAATTTTCAACTACTGTATGTTCTCCTCGTAGAAAGTAACCTATGAATGGATTTGACAGACGGCGATAACTCCTAAATGATTATTCAAACGACAACTTATTTATCTGTCTTCATTAAGTTTTATAAGACCTTGCGTATAAATCTTTTCAATTTATTGCAATATATAGATCTAGGTATTCGTAAATATTCACCTGTACATTAAACACATTTTGATATTTAACATTATTTATTACCATGGATTATTAATCAAATCGGTGTATTTTGAGGAACTTAAATATATTAACTTCTTTTTTGTTCAACAACTTCACGAAGTCGTCAACACCATTCTAAATAAAGTCTTGCTCAATTTGTTTGTGGCAAAATTCAAATTCTCCGCAATCGTCGACAAAGACATACTTTCCAGGGTTATGCAGCCTGTCTATTCCGATGAGAGACTAGGCCCCTCTGTTGTGTTTTCCGCCAATTCGCAATACTTGGATGTTCATTTACAGAATGGACGGTGACACCAACAAACGCCCAACTTCGGTGGTCGATGCGATTATCGAAAGTGACCCGGAAACACGAAGCAAGCAACCTCCCAAGCAAGTGGTTGTAACTAAAGACAACACGACGCCTTCTTCGACCCTCCCAGTCGAAGTCGACCATTCCAAACCGCTATCGCAAAGGGGTTCACCGTTGGATGGCAGCGAAATTCAGACCAACGAAGCGAATCAAGATATAGAAAAGGCTGCTGTGGAAAATCCAGATGATAAAGAAGAGGAGATTCCCCTGCAAGCGAATGTACCAGCAACAGGCACAGGGGAGGACCAGGACACTGCCCTTTTCGGCGGACAGCAACCCGACCAAGCAGCAGAAGATACCGAAGGAGAGCTGCCTCATCCTGGATTTCTGCCGGTTGTGTTTCGATACTTCAGTCAGACGGATCATCCACGCGACTGGTGTCTCATGTTAATCACTTGGCCATATCCTTTTCTGAGATCTAAAGTATTTGTGTCCATAGAGGTATTTAAACAGCTTTAGTAAATTTCTTGTTTAAATATTAAACATTGCATATGCACGAGTGGACATTTCGAAAATTTGGCAGTTTAACCATACAAAGCCACACATTATTCATTTAATTAAAAACTTAATAACCTAATAAACCAGTAAACTACAGTAAAGTAATAGAGGCTGTATAGTCTTAATTAACTCATTATTTGGTTATGAAAATGTTTATATATAAAATCACAATAAGTTTGCAAAAAAGAAAATCAATAAAAATGTTACAAACATTTATAAATTTTTCGTAAATAAATTAGAAGTGTGAGTGAAAATTTATACAAAATGATCTCAACGAAAACCATTCCGTATTAAATTGATTATTCAATTAGATTATAAAAATTACACAAATCATCCATTGTCTCGTTCATTGTCTAGGAAAGTTTCGCAATATTTTCAAACTCGCAGAAGAAGCTAATTTCTGGTTATGACTTAAGATTTCTGATCTCGTAAATCTGTAACCAAAAGAATGATCTGACTAAACCAGCGCTTTATCAAAGTGCACATCATCCCAGGGTTTAAATTAATCAAGTTAGTCAGGCGCTTAAGGTGGACATTTGGTGATCACATACATTTTGGAAGAGAAGTTTAATATTCCGTATTGAATACCTCCCCTTCCTGCTTCGTAATTGTCCCCAGTAACAAGAGCTGAATTCGTGAATATGTAGATAAACGGCGGTTGTCGACGTTTTTAAGCTACTCTAATTAATAATGTACAGATTTCTTCTCTCGACAAAGCAACCTTTTGTGACTTTGACCTGTTGATCATTTGGTTATCTAGATCTTGATTAATAATTCAATACCACAATTTTGTATCGAACGATTATTGTTGGAAAGATTATATTACTCGCAAACAATGCAAGTAATATTTTTTCATCGATAGATGGACAAAAATCCATATTTTCGTTTATAAATGTTTTAATTACTTTAAAGAAACTTTGTTACAAGACTCAATATTTGTTGAGTGGAGTAATTATATAAAAAAACCTGAAATGTTTAAAGAAATAATAATTTAGAAATGGAACCAACGATTACAGTTAAGTTAAGGAATGTTTTATTCACGTCATTTTGATTCGATAATTTTAATCAGAATTATGCATAGTATTATAATAAGGTGATTTTAGACTTTTAAAATAGACTAAAATAATAAGTTATCAATTGAAAACAGTTAAATATAGTACACAAATGATTTCAACAGACAAAGAGATATGAAGTCTTTAGAAATGTTCAATTTTTTCATAATTGTAATATTGAATTTGACACTTTAAAAACTTTTTGTTGATTAGGTATATAATGAGATAGAGTAAAATGCTATAAAAACTTGAAAGAAACCTAATTATAAAATATTAACATTCATCTATTTGACACGAATAAAAATGCACGTCTTTTTATTGAATATTTTAGTGAATTATTTGTACATATTTTAATACAATTCTTGTCGTGTTTTTGATGGTGTCATCTATGTGTAAGGCTTTCATTGTTGATAGACACAAAAGCTTATTCCAGTATGTCGACCTTGCCTATATATATGTATACTCTACTCTGTGTAATCGTCTTCCCGGTTTCTGAACAAGCATGTCGATATAAATAATTCATGTCGGATTTGCTTCTATTGGGGTGGTTTTAGATGCCAGTGCTTTACACTTCCTTTTTGATCTTTTCTAAACAGATAGATAGATACCCGAAAGGACTCAAAAGGGAAAACGTATTTTCTATGTATATAGGTGATAAATATATACAAATATTGACTGATAAATTATTTCTAACAAAAATTCTTTTAAACGAAAATTTTAATATGCTTGCGTCAAAATTATAAATTGAGTCAAAAATTAGAATTTGTAAAAAAATTAAGAAACAACATTACATTTGAATTTTATTGAATCGTCAAAATACACACATGCGAATTACTTTTCTGAATTCTTTTAATAACTTGAATTATTTAATATATCGATTTATATTAATCACAAACAAAAAGAATAAAATGTAGTTTTTTCCACAATCGTCCTTAACTTTTAAAATATGCTTTCGAACATACGTTTTATTTTTTCTTTAAATAACTTGAATAATATTAATATAATACAATTTAATTTTATACATTTAAAATTAAAAAAAGTTGCAAACCATAGAACTTATACACTAGATTTGTATTGCACATATTTAAATAATTATTTAGAGGTTTCTATATATTGTATACTCACAAATGTATCAATTAAAATTTTTCTAAGGAAAAAATCTAAATATCTTTGTACAAAAAGTTTATTTGATATTCTTAAATATTTGTAAATCCACGCAGATTACAGTTTTTAAATTGGTCACTATTGCTGAAAAAGTTATTATTTAAAATTTCTAATATCAACGTGCTAAAATCTACACATTTGATTCAATACTTATCCACTGTGAACATCAATAAAAATCATTTGAACTCCAATAAATTAATCAAATTTGAAAGTTTACAAGGCGTTCTGTTCCCACTTTAAAGTTACAATCTATTAATTCAAAATGTCTAAGTATAAAAATAATCTAATTAGACAGTTAGGCAGTTTTTTAATGTTCATATGTATATATACTGACAATAATTGGTCAAATAAAAAGAATGTACGTAACATGTACACCTAAGTTAAACAGCATTTCTTGACTATACTTTTCCAACTTGATTTATATATGATCATTAGGTACAATTATTATTAATATCGAATTATTGTAGTAATATCATGATGTTAATTTAAAGTCAATATAATAACAATTTATTAACTTTCAAAGCCGTCTGCTGATATAAAACAATTGCCTAGATATATATTTATGCTTATACCCTATAGAATGAGGTGTTCTAAACATTTCTGAGGAAAACGTATGTGTTGTTTCTTTCTTCTAGACATTGACTTACAATCTGATATTATCGCTGTGATATACATCTGCTCTCTATGATATAACCGTTGATATAAAATCTTAATGTTTGTTAGTTAAAGCATCTATGTTGTGTATACATACACACTTTGTCAACGTCTCCATGGAGATAGCTAACAGTTGCTTTCATTTTACAAATTTATTTCACACTATTGCAACAATGATTACAGTTATTTAAAATAAATTGTAAAGAATGCGTGATATATAGATATTGTTATAAGTTATATGCAATCATATCTATAATATGAAATAATTAATTTTGTAATAATATATAACAAAAACATGAATTCAAATGTCGAAATCTTATTTCCGATTTGTCTGGAATAAGTTCATAATTTATTTAGCTAAAAGATACAATAGATAAATTATCGACCTTAAAATTATTAATTCTTTAGTTTTAAGTGTTATTATGTCTTGTTTAAAAGAAAATAAATAGTACTTTAAGATATTAAAAAAGCTTTCACTTAGAATTAGATTAGATAGTTATACATTCTCTATAGCCGTCATATTTTGACAATTCAGTCAATTTATACAAAAGCACACAGAACGGTTTCTCATTTTAATCGGGCATGAATATCTTATTATAATTTAACAAAATATTAATCCAGACAGAATGTTCTTAAAAATGAAATAGATTTTACAATAGTACAAAGCAAAGTCCGGCAATTTTTCTATGTTGATATTGAATGACCATCGTCTTCATATCTAATAATAAAAGTACAATTTTATAAAATGTAATTAGTTAATATTGATGAAATTTATTTAAGTATTAATTATAAATATCTAAATAAAATATTTGCAGTATTTGAAAATGTTTCAAGAATTTAGGAAACTCCTTGCACTGCCTAGACAGGAAATTTCTCTTCTATTAAAATCTCAAGGATAAAAAGGACATTGAAACAGCCATGTAAATTAAATTCTTCGCAAAAAATTCTTTCATATAAAAACTTAAAAAAATCACTTCGAATATGTTTCCCCAGCAGAGTACCCATATCTTGTTGCAGAATGTGTACGTCACTTCAGAATAAAATTCAACGACACATTATAATCCATCAACGTCAACTTTAACTGTCTTCAATTGGCGTAAAGTCGATCCTTCCAATATTTTCTAACTGCCCTTAAGATTCTAATTGTTGTACCAGGATACAGTTAGTAGCAGATGATTCTGCTGTTCCACATTATGACGCGCGCTAAATAAAAAATAACAAATTTCGCTTTACCCGCATGATGAACTGTTGAGTTCAAAGAAATATTAAGAAAGACACTATTCAGTTCGTAGACGTTGAAAGGTTTTGTAGACTTACTAACATCAATTAGCTGGCTTTCAATTATTTTGAACTTTTTGTTGTACAGTAGCTTTTAGTCTTGTGTCTACAATTGGCAATACTAGTTTACAGCAGACAAGTAACATACAAGTTGATGCTTTGCATTTGTTTCTGAAGTTTTTTTCACTACGCTCACATACTAAAATACTTTTCACATTTCGTGAGAATAGTTATTTAGTCTATTGTTTAAACTTATTAATTGAAAAAATATATATCTATTTTGTATCTTCTAAAAAGATGAATTATTTCGACTGTAGGACGTTAATATGGAATTAAGTTTTAATTCAATAAATGGAAATAAATTGTTATTGATTGTTTTAACCCTTTATTAATGTGATTATCGCACTCTTTTGTTCATAAATAGAGATAGAATCTGTAATAAATTGACTTAACTAACATCTAAAAAGTAATTTTCTACCGAACCCAGATTATCAACTTTATCACGGGTGCAACCAGCTTACAAGAAGGAGTTTAAGTCTTCTCAACAGTTACCCCTCAGCCTCCAACCTATAATATGGGCATTTCTAATTGAAATATTCGCAGCATAACCTTGATAAAACTACTTGTATTGATGTATTGAAAATAATCTGTCTTGGGAGTATCCATAGCCATCTATATTTGTTACCTTGAATGAATGAATCCTTTTTAACCCTTTTTCAGGCAGATAACTCGTCGTTTTGATCGGAAAGCTGAAAATTTGCGTTTTGAAAACAAAACACTACACACGGTTAGGTTACATCTTAATTTGGTAATTTACACGCGATAGTTCACGATAATTTGAGTCAGGATAAATACAGTTGTAAATTCGTAGGAGTCTTAATAGATTGAGTATCGCAAGAAAACTAAAACTAAAAACAGAAACTATCTAATTTGTGAAAGTATAAACTAAAAAAACGAATTGTTTGAAATAATTTGGCACTATAAATTTTATTTGAAATACCGAATACATATATAAAGGTCAAGAGAATTAATTCTTTTCGTTACAGATGTAGGTATTAAATTTGAGAAATATTTCTAAAGCTGCAAAGCTGTAATATGCTTTTCGAATCATCGTCTCTAAGGATTTGTATAGTACAATGTTAATTATATAAATGATTCAAATTGTTTAACATATCATGTTACCACCTAAATGGTTGAGCATAAGTATTGATCCGTTATTTTCAGATTGAGAATGTTATTGTGGGAAAATAACACATTAATATGTCAAACGAATTTTAAGAGCATAAACAAAAAGTATAATTCGTTTAATACTAACTAATAATATATAGATTGTGATATTTATTTAAAATAAATATATCAAAAACATATAAAAAACAACGTATGAACTTACATTATACCTACATGTTGCGCATATATAATACGATACATATAAGATAGAAAATTATACACCTCCTGCTATTTTATTCATATAATCAGGTAATGTATTTTAAAAGAATAAAAATCGCATCAAAGTATGGGAAATAACATCAGAGGAGAATCCCGCTACTGCATATAGAGGTGCAAATCTGCATGCACACCTTCCTCAATATTGCTAGTGAAATATTTGAGCAAATGCGATGAGCATATCGCTTCTTTGAAGAAAAAAATACCAGAAAAATTATAATTAACAAATACGAAAATCAAAGAGAATTTCTGAAATACACAGACAAGCCTTGCTCTTATATATTGATATAGGTGTTCCATAGCTTCAAATATTTTGGATTAAAATTATTTGAATATGCGGTGGCGGTTATCAAGTTATTTCTATTTTTTAATGAAATATAATTTTCTGTGGAGAGGTTTCTCTAGCTAAGTGAGTGACTACAACATAAATATTCTATTAATCATATTTCATATTGTCTACAGATTATTCGAAAATTTGTATGAATGATATAATTATAATAATTTATGAATAGAATATTGTTGAATAATAAATTTTAATTTAGTGTTTGTTTAAAAGCAGGAAATCACTGACTAGCGATATGATTTAATAAGCAGACTAGGTTTTGGTAAATGATGAATTATAGAGATTTTACATAAAACTCAATTTTCCAAATCGAAACAATTTTGAGTAAAAATTCATCCTTGCGCATATAATATCAATATTGGGGAAATTAATAGCTGTGATTCCTGTTCATTGATTTTAGAAATCTATAAGAATAAAGAATCTATATAAAGAATCTTATTTTATTTTGATGAAAGATAAAGCAATAATATTAGATTTATCAAATCTAACTAAATTATATTTGTTAAATATTAAAATTAAACAACTAATATTAGGTTTATTATATTATTTATAATTCTTAAATTCTTTTATTGTAACTTCTAAAGTTTGTGTAATTTAAAATTGATCTCAATAATTGTTATTACAATCCTATTTAAAATAATTTTAATTGACATTAGCGTTTTATTAATTCTAGAAATTACAGAACAGTGTTACTATTGGTATTATTTTCAAGTCTTAACAAATAAATATCATATTATAAAAATACTAAAAAGATAGGATTGCAAATCCTTGTGAAGTCTGAATGAAGTTTGTATCTTCATTCTGTTTAACAAATCATTAGCTTGAAATAAATAATCTTGATTTTCTCTCTGTATTTTCAGAATACAGAGAGAAAGTCTAAGTGTCACTTTCAATGTCGTGATTTACTTTAAAACTTTAACAAAGTTATGCAAAACTCTTTTTGTACACACTCTTGATGATTTCAGAGAATTGTCAACATGATTCAATATTAAATCGATGTTACAGATAATTTAAGTAAATGGAAATCATTATAAAAAATTCCATACATGAATTGTTACCCAGCTAAATAAGAAATGCTCCTAATTAAATTTTGAATTCTGTTCTACTAAATTATTTAATTTTTTAAATGTGATATCAATTCTGTTCCTGTAATTTTTTCTTCCTTAACTTGAAATCCCCATTGCCTGCAATCACGTGGTTTGAACGGATCAGTATGCTTATAATTCTCCTGAATTGCATCACTCTTGGGATGTACCAGCCGTGTGTGGACGAGCAGTGTGTAACTCTGCGCTGTCGAATTCTCGAGGGATTCGACCATTTTATTTTTGCTTTCTTCGGAGTCGAGATGGTCATCAAAATATGCGCCATGGGCTTCTTTGGCAAGATAGCATATCTTGGCGATACCTGGAATCGTATGGATATGTTTATTGTTTTAGCGGGGTAAGTATAACAGAAACCATTATACCTCCCGCAATATTGAATCTATTCACAAGCAACCTGTTGAATCAATAAATATATTTATTTTATGCATGCATGCACCATTTATTAAAGTAAGGAAAACTTTCGATTGCTCCTAATGAAATAAATAAAGATGGACACAAACTCCATAATAGATGAATAATAATAGGTTCTTAATATTGAAATTAAAACCATTAGAAAAAGGGGAGTGAGCCACTTAGTTGCTTTAAAGGGTAAATTTTGGGAAAACTATGATAAAAGTTTTGGCGTCATTGACGAAGTTGATTATACAAAGATCAATAAAAATATATTATATGAATCTTCTCATAGATTTTAAATCCAAGCTTCTTAAGTATTTCGAATATCCCAAAAATTGTAATTGTTGAATTTGAAGTAATATAGTTTTTTTTGTATTGAAAATACATTTAAAAATATACCATTTCTTTTTGATAGATAATTTTGTTTTTTAAAGGCGTACTTTCATTTTACTTATAAATCTGTTGTTACAATGCACACGAAGGTTCTAGCAACATAATTAATATTTTTTATTTCACATTTTTAATTGTTTAGATTCCTTGAGTACTTGCCACAATCCAAGAATATGAGTCTCACTGCCATCCGGACAATTCGTGTACTACGACCCCTTAGAGCAATAAACAGAATTCCTAGTAAGTGAAACTCTCTCATTTAACCGAAACTCAAATTGCAAATAGTTTAGTGACATGAAGTATGGATTTCGCTTAATACTTATATAATTTAAATATACAATGGAATATCATTTGAACAAATTTAACATAACATAAAATTAATTAAATTTAATATTCATTATCTTATAAAAAAAGAATCTAGAATGAATTAATAGATAATAAAATATTATATGGAAATTTGGCACATTTGTAAAGTTATGGATTCAGTTTCAGTCATTTCCTCGACTATGCATGAATTATGAGTTAAAATTGAAGTGGTATATCTAAAGTCGAATGTCAAAATTATTTATATTTCATTTTTTAATTTAGAATTTTTCTTTTAAAATTCAATTTAATTTGGTTTGTATTTTAGTTTTTATGTTTTTTTTTAATTTAAATTATACATTCTGTATTAATTGTATTAAATTATATTATTTTACGCCTCTCTGACGCACTCCACCATCGATATTCTTATTTCCACTTTATTTAAGATTTCTTTCTTCTTTCTTTCTTGATTGTAAAATTATTTTATTTCCTTTTACAATTTTTTGAATAAAAGTTTATCTTTATGATACCACAATAATTTAAAATAATTATAATATTAACATACAAATTTTTATATAACAAATGTTTGATATGCTTCTCTTCTAAGAATATTATTAATAAGCTGTGTAAACAATTTACTGTAAACGGAATAATGTACATAAATATGTAATAAAATATTAAATGTACCACATAATTTCGTTTTTATTAAATTAGAACAAAAACTACTTTTTTCATCAGTAGTAACTTAACATTCCATAGATTGATTATAACTTTAAAATTCTTTAAAAACACTGCAATTATAAACAAAATTATATTTCAAAAATATATTATTTTGAAAGAAGTTAACAAAAATATTTTTTGTAGGTTTAACTAAAACTATGATGTGTATAACCAACCTGAACAGTTTTCCACTTTTCTTATGAATATTCTACAGAGAAGATTTAATAATCAAATGATTTGAAAACAAAAGAACTTGACATTATTTATTTATTCAATTACAACTACTCAGTTATTGTGTGTCAAAAACCGTGTTTATAGTTTAGTCTCATTCAATACATTCTTGCTCCTCATTTTCTCCGAAATAGAAATATATGTATGTGAATATTTCTAAATTTTGTAATTATGCCACAATTAGGTTCATGAAAAGAATTCACTTAACATGCCGCAGGTTGATCAAAGCAAAATAAAACGATAGAAGAGTTCCTAATGGCTAAAAAAATTGAAGTTGTCACATCAAAAACCTATATTTTGTTTTTAAATTTAAATTCGGTAAACTAACAGTTCTGCATTCGTTGAAAAAGTTTTTTGTTCAATTTTCTTTGATGATTGTGGATCTACAATTCTATCTGAACTGTGTGAATGATTTGAGAAAAGTGTTAACTTAAATTGTTGGATTAAACATTACATAATTAAACATATTTATTTTGCCAACACAAAAACTTTTCATAACAATATCTTGCCAGACAAAAGCACAACAACTTTTAATAAGTAAATACTTAGACAGCTTATTTTAAAGTTAAATGCGGTCACATTACGAAAGATACACTTTAGAAAGGCCAAGAAATAATCAAAACTAACACTTGTCTGTCTCTTTTATTCTTTGTCGCTTTCAGGCATGAGAATTCTGGTGATGCTGCTTTTAGATACTCTGCCAATGTTGGGCAATGTTCTTCTGCTTTGCTTCTTTGTCTTCTTTATATTTGGGATCATTGGAGTACAGTTATGGGCCGGAAAGCTTAGACACAGATGCTACCTCTCCATCAACGACACAATACGCTACCCAGGGTAAGTCTCTCTCAGATATAGAGCTACCCTGACACCAATCATCGGTGGTGTTGACATTAATCAATTACATCGTTGACGACAATTTTTAAAACTATCTATCATATGTTTTTAAAATTTCAAAGTTAAACTTACTTCAGTGTTTAAATTAAAAAATATTTTAAATTAAAATAGTGAAATGTTTAACTTACTTTTGTTTTTTATTCTGATCAATTTACTATTTTATGAAACATAATGAATGATATATGCATGATATATTATGTGTAATTAACACGTATAGTTTATTATTAATAGTAATTTTCATTAATAAACTCAAATATTGCTTCATCTGAAATATATAGTTTAAAAAGGAAAAACAACAAAACACATGCCGAAATCAACCATTAAATTTCATCCGGGCTACAATCAAAACCATTTATCAAAGGATTGATTGCTGAAATAGAGAACACAAGAATGTGTATAACAACCAATATGCCGAGTTGTTTCTAGCTGTTTCAACGGAAATAGAGGGCTAAACGCATAAGAAATGCCACCTTTGTTATCGCGTCTCTTATCGCTTCTACTAACCATTTCGTTATTTATCCTCAATTGAAAAAAGAGAAATTAATCATTTAATTCAGGTATAAATATATTTTTAATCTGACAAAGGGGTGTGTTTCTGCTGACTTGAAATATAAAAGAGGAATAAATATTCTAGACATGCTTCATGTAATATATAATTATTATATTAAATTGCTTAATAATCATACATTAAAATCGGTCTGCATTAGCAATAAATATAACAAGCACTAAACCCAAATCCAATTATGCCGACATTAACAAGGAATGCTTATAGCTAGACTTGAAAAAGACTGGCAACTTTTTTCTTAAACTGAAATTTCCTTATAACATTAAGATAAAGATCTTCTTTTGGGTCGATATATAATTATGCTGCATTAATATATTATGATATGACCCTTAATGTAAAACAACAACAGCAGCGTGAGTATTATATTTCTTATCTAATTATTTAGCAGAGGACAGCCTATTCTTCTTTGAGGCAGGCTTAAAGAACATACTATAGATCATTAGCTATAAAAGGTAATCTATACCTAGTAGGTAATTACAAGTGTTAAACGAATTTTAACTAGATTAATCTTGTTCACTTATTTGAAAGAATACATTGAGTAACCTACAAAGAGAAAAGAAATGATAAGTGCGACGAATTATGACTTTAAATAATGTAATATATCATAAATTGACATGTTTTCTGAATTATAAAAAGTAATATATATACCAGATGTCTCTGTTTTATATTAAGTTTTAAAATTATATAATTAATTATACTAAAATTAAAAAAATTAGATCGTTTTGATATATTATTAAAAAGTTTACTTTAAAAATGTTGGTTAATATTTTACCTCCTCACAAAATTAATTACTTAATATTTTGTTATATTTAAACTAAATAAATTATTAATGATTAAAACATTGATTAATACTTTTCAAAATAATAATATTTCTACAAAATTATTTAATGCAATGAAAAATTAAACGATGTGTTGTTAAATATTTATAATGTAATGTAAACATTGCAGAGATTAAAAATTTCTTAAAACATTTTTGTACAGCGAATAAGATCCATAAAAAACTTTATAATCATGGAAAAATTGATAAATTAAAATAAAATTCAAAGATCAAACTTTTAGAAATAAAGAATATAGCTAAGAAAATGTTCATGAATATTCGCAAAACTTAAATGTTTTGATGACAAATTAATTTAAATAATGCCTTATACTTAAATACTTTAATCAAATTTAAAAAAAATAGTTTTAATATTTATACTATTTAGTACATATTTTGAAACTAAATGTATGATCTTATTGTATGACATTAAAATAAATTAGGTAATGCTTAGTATCATGGTTTAAATACATTCAATTTAACTTAGTTGTGTGGGTGTAATTTTATTATATTAGAGTTTTATTTCATATTACTTAAATTGTTTTTTAATTTTATCTTTTATTTGAAAGATTTGACTTTCGCTTTTCTGATATATTATAGTCAAAGTAAATATTACGCTTATTGTATTTTTTTTCTTTGAATGAAATATATTTTTTTAAATTATAAATATATTTTAAAATATATTATATATTTTAATTTAGATTAAATTAAATTAATAGTTTATTATTTATTGTGAACTTAATATTCGAAGATTTTGTTTGCGATTGATTTGAATTTTTTAACTGAAGAGCAAAATGAATTATTCACACACAAAACTGATTAAAGTTAATTACGAGCTAAGAAATTGAGATCTTTGTGATCACAAACAATGTCTTCTAAATTTGGAACAGTTAGTAATCCCTGTTTTAAGCCTGCACGAAAATCGTCTTGTTCTGGTTCAGATTTAAGAGAACTCCATGCATGTCAATTTGGAATTCTTTTTCAGTAGCGTTATCATATTCATCATAAGTTAACAATTTTCACTCTCGAAATATTATTTTTGTAAAACAAATCTATACGGTCAAAATAATTACACTGAAAATGTGCAAAAGTTTTGGACAATCTGTACTCTAAATATTTTGACGAAAGAAGGCAAAATTTAATTTTTGATAAATGCTTAAATGAAAAATACTTATTATAACTTATCCATGAAATGTTTACTATAATATCGGCCATGTCAATTTACTTAATTATTTATAGCACCTGATGTATCTCTTATAAACAAGCTTTTATTGCACGACATATATCAATATATTATAATTATCTAAACCAAGCATGTTATGTGGAACAATCACAATTTTAAAAGGTTTTTAAAGAACGGGTGAGAGAAATAAAGAGTTTGTCCTACGCCAGTATTTTATTATCCCATTTCAATTGCAATATCGCATGAGGACTTATATATAGTGACGAAATTTCTTCAAACACTCATAAAAAATTAACACCACACTTCGTTGTGTATCACTGAATATATAGATATATTATGCTGAGGAAAATTAATTTAAAATATCTTCCATTTGCTTTTGTGATTAAAACTGTAAAACGTGCGATAAAATTATTTGAAATACTAATTGTCTCGAGTTATTTATTACTTAAATAATATTATTTCCAGCAAATTATTTTAATTTCTAAAATAATTTTCATTCCAAAATACGTTTTTTTGAATTCGGAAAAAGTTTTGAAAATTTCGGAATTTAATTATTTTTCAAAATTTTTTACGAATGATTTTGTACAATTTGCTTAAATTAATAATTTTGTCTTACAATTGCAATGGTTGATTGGAAAAACGTAAAGACTAAAACTAAAGTATTTACTTCAGTTATGAACTATTTGTAGCCAGCTATAAAACCTGATCAAACAAGGAAGAATGACAGCCAAATCAATACTCGTTTTCTGTGGTGTCGTTGGGTCACGATCAAGTCTCGTCGTCCGTTAGACCATGTTTATTCTTTTAGACACCGAATAGACACACAATGTTGACAGATAAATGTTCACGATCCGATTCCAAGTTCTTCTTCGACTAACGGGACTGTGCAACAGTTTTTAATATTGTCTCTTCACCGCAATAAAGGGAAAGATTTGTAACACTAAAGTATGTAAAACTAGTCACTTAATGGTAACAAATAAATTGTGTAAGACTCGCTATAAATAACAATACCTCTTCGATCTTCATGGTAAATAATTGTTTTGGTATTTAAATTTAGGAAATGTACTTTAAAAATAATCCAACAGCTTAAGAAATTGCATTAATGAAATTAAAACTGTTCGAAATATTAATATAACTAACAAAATGTACAACACAATTATTAAATGCTCTTTTTTTAAGAAAACTTTTGCTAAATGAAATATTCTAAATTTAAAATTTTTCTGAAAGCTGCTTTAATAAGAAAGTGAACAATTGTAAAAATGCTTCATATATATATTAAAATTATTTTTAAATATCAACATAATTGGTCGTTTAGTTACGAAGTTATGATATTTCCAAAAATAGGTTCTTTAATTATTAACTCTTTCTATTTTCTTCAGTTCCACTTTTCATCTATAAAAATCCGTGTTTATAGTGTTTTGGTAAATATGCTTTTAAATTACATAAAAACCAATCTTATTAGCAACAGTGATTTTCAGTTATTGTGAAATCTGTGGTCAATACTAATTTTATTTTTAAAATAAAGTTACAAAAATAAAAACAATTTTTTCAGTTTAATACTAAAATTAATCTGTTAATAACCAATAATTTAATTTTCTTTTACTGTGATCTTATCTGTTAATTACAATTTGTTCTAGTTGACCATTATACGTATAAGAAAATTAAATAAATTACTATATTGGTTAAATATTTAATGTTACGTTAGAAAAATATAATAATATGATACAATTGATGAAAAACAAAAAACTTCTATGAATTGTCATTCAATTAATTATTCTATATGTATATTAAAAGAAATAAAATGACTGCACAGAAATAATAATTGTCATAATTAAATGTTTTTAACTTAAAAATAAATGAATACGAAAATCTAAGTTTTTATATAAAAAAATTTTATAATTAATTTCCTATCAAATATTTTTACCAACTTTCTGTGACACACTCCTCCTCATTTTATAACATTAGAGAGTTAAAAATATATATACGGAGGTGCTTTCATTTTTTAAATGTGTCATTATATAAAACAATTGTTTCATAATTATAGAAGAAACAAAGAAGTGAATTATCCTAATTAAACGATAGAAAACACAAACACATATATATTATATACAGTAATTTGAAACTGAAGCAATGAAAGAGGATTTATCATTAACTTTGTTGGGAAGAGAATTGCCGAGGATTTTAATTAAAAATATAGTTATTTATAAATTCTTAAAATTATTCGAAATTATTTAAATACATAAATTTTTATCAATATCGTAGAATTCTATTCAAATTAATTTCATTTTAATTTAGCACAATTTTTACGTATAAGTCAAGTAAGACGTCTTTGGTTGACTAATTGAATTGAATTGAATTGAATACACAAATACAATAATATAAAACGATACAACTTTTAATATGCTTTAAAATAAATATTTTTAATATATGTGTAATAAAACACAAAAATATAAATTTTTAGTTTTCCAATTAAAGAACGATTTAAGAAATTCTGTAATTTGACAATGAATCACGAAAATTCTTTTTAACTCCGTGTGAATTTAACATTCTTACCCTGTTGAGAAAAAATTGGCTTTATTGTGTAATTATAAACTCAATAAATGAATAAATAAGTAAATAAATAAATAGCTAAATAAACTCAAATTACTATTAATTAAAAATTCTTTATAGTTTAAATCATAATTCACTCTTTATATCCTTTTTAGATATGAATTAATTTTTAAAAATCAATTGAAGTGGTAATAAATTTAAAAAAACAAAGCACATAGGGAGACAGAACACCAAACATAAATAATAAATATGAATAATTAACTCACTTATTATAGTCAAACCGAATGAACCTTCTAACTACGATATTAAGTATATGGTTGATTGTATCTATTACATAAATGATACAATATTGGCACAAATTGTGTAAAATAGTGGATACATACGTTATACACGATACGTTTGTTGTATTTTTGTTTTCTATTGTTCGTTTAAATATCGCTATGTATGTAATAAAGGAAATTATAAAAACGATGACCTACCGACCTCAAGCCACAAGTATGAAACAAGGTATCACAAATCTCTCACTACTGCAAATCTAAATTTCCTGTTATACTTTATTTTCATGACTAACTATGTCTGCTTTTTAAAAAATATGATTAACTTTCTTAGAAACAGACGACAAACTGGAAATAGAGAATTCTAGAGGCATACTCTCCCCCACGAGAAGGTTTTAACTATGAGACATCTTCTTATCCCAAGCATGAACCGTATCTAAATCTTTTCTTAACAATATAAAAACCAAGTAAATAGAAATTGATTTTTGCTTGCTCAAGTAAACTTTATTCTGAATATTCGAATGTACGTACATACACTAAATTCACGTATCCATTATGTACCTAAATTTATCGATTTTTCCCTTTCCGATTCGGACGAGAAAGTCAGTCCAGCTGTTTCACTTTCAATGTTTCTCTAAGTGTTCTCATTTCACTTCTCGTTTTTTAATAATAATATATTTTCAGATTTGAATATTGAAGAACATAACAAGAGATTTGTGTCATCAAACTAATTCGATATTTTTCCAGTTTTAACATGCAAAATATTTCCTTTTGTAATATTAAAATGGATTTATTAGGACATAAATTTGAAAAGAATCTACACCAACACTAAAAAAAATTATGTAATTTTTCTAAACAGCCAATTGTTATTACATGTATGATATTTAGCTAAATGAAAAAGAAGACCTAGCCTAACCTCTTATAAATTGATTAATAATTATATCTTTAAAACAATGTATTACCCTTTAAATATAATTGATAAAAGGCTATATTTATTTAAAGATAATGAATAATATAAATAAATGATAAGTGTATCAGTTATTTCAAAATATTAAAATATAGATCGAATTAATAAATAAAAATCAATCTTTAAAGTTTCATTATTGATTTAAAATAACGTATCAAATTCACAAACTAAACAAAATTAAACTTTTATTTTATTTTATTTCAATTTTTTTAAATTGCTGTTTATTTAAAGATATTAAAATAAATAAGAATTATCTTTTGACGTCTTTAACAAATTTTGTAGATCTGTTCGCCTGATATATTGAGTGATAAAATATTGTTCAGGTCAAAATAGTTTTGTTACTAAATAGTAATTTAGTCCATATGTCACAAACAATATTGATTAAAACTAGAACTCAAAACATCGATAACTTATACATTCTCTCAATTCTAGGGCGGATGAAAATGATAATAAATTGTTATCATAATCTAGGGTATAAGTCAATTGCTTTATCGTAAAAGTAAAACGAGGATTTCCTTTTTTATCAGAAGTGAAATAGTCATGGAACTATTAATATTTAATGTCATCCTTAAAATAGTCACCCCGAATGTCATCAACTGAACTTAAAACTCTGAGCAAATTTTGTTTTCCAATTTCACTTAAATATGAAACTAACAAAGCATATCATTTACAGAACCGGATACAAAGTTGAAATTCTCAAATTTGATAAATGATTGTGCAGCCAAAAAATAAGAAACTTACACTATAAGTAATGTAACTAACTGTAAGGCAACTATTTCTGAATACAAAATATAAATTTGTATTTAAGATTATATGACCTATTAAAAACAGATTATTTGATTTCATTTAGAACGAATCACAGAATAATTTTTTAAAGATATATTTTTGGATATATTTCTTTTAATTATTGTACAATATTTATTTTCATATATACTTTCCAATTAAATTCATACTTTTAATAAAATAGGAAATCGTACAAAATATTATCAGATAAAATCAATTTCTTTAATAGTTCGTTATCCATTTCTGATTTATTGTAATCATGTTAGGTTATCTCAGTGAAATAAAAATGTGATAAATCAGCCCCCCTTCGTATATAATTAAAAATGAAAAACATCTGTCATACAAAGTAATGATTTTAGAATCATTATCATGTTGTGTTTGGATTGTTTTATTATTGTGAATAAATAACACAGTAAATAAACAATGTAATTTGATTTGAATTGAATAGAAAACAATACTTTTGAAAATTGTAATAAATTGTCATTGTAGAATTCGATACGGCCAAATTTTTCATTTTTGTCACGCACCTAATTGCCCAAACTTCCTAAGAAATCTTGGTCTCAGTTGTCTAACTATGCTAATAAAAAAGACACTGTGCACTCCCACGTACTCAGATCTATCGAAAAGAAAACAAATTTTTACGAAGAGTATCTTGTCGGATATTTTTCAGTTAATATATTTCAAAAAATAAAATAAATTGTAATAATAATAACGAAAAAACTTGGAGTTGGGAGATGTTATATTGTAGAAAAGGATAACAAAATTTTCTTTAGTGTCTTCAATTGAATTTATGACAACTGAAATTAAACTAAATTTCATATTTAAGATGAAACATTGTAAATATTTGAGTTAAAATAACTTTGCGTGTATAAATTTAATAATTTATATTATTATGATATATTACTTATACCACTGCTATACTTGCAAGGTTTTGGTGATAAAACACTTATTTACAGATAATAATTATAATATATATTGTTAGTTCGTTATTTTACTGATTCTGCATTTTATAATACCGTCTGTGGGAGGTCAACATTTACTTGAATCATATTATTTGTAAAAAACTAGATACAAAGCTTTCTAAAAATGTTAAATTAAATAAAAATATTATAGAAGCACTCTCAGGAATATTTTTTTCTTTAAAACTACAATAAAATAAAATATTAAATTATAATATTATTATTGTAGTTTAGCAGTTAATTTTTACAGATAACTTTTTTGTTTACTGTGTTCTACCTGTATATTTGTTTTTAGGTGCATCTCTGATGCTCCCACATATTCGATAAACGTGTCCCTTGTTTTTGAGTAAAGGCAGTAAAATACAAGTTGATATTAAATAATGGAGATTCCTTCCTTCACCCGCGAAAACTTGATACGCTATTTAAAGAAATTATTACTATTGAAATGAGACAAAATGTTTCAATAACGTCAGATAAAAAGGTCATGAGCCCCTACAGTGTATTTACAAAAAGTTGTCTAAGAAATTTAATATTTTTTTAAAATAAAAATTCAAAAAAATAAATTATTAAACATTAAAAATTTAACAATTAAAAACAAATCAAGTTTCAGTACTAATTGTTTAACAAATTGAACTAAACAATTAAATACATTAAAATTTTGTTTTCCAATTGTCTAGACTGAATCTGACCCAGCACTACCACATGAACCAGTCGGATAATCAACCCTTCGAGAAAGAGTTCATCTGTAGCCGCAAGGAATCAGGAGGAATGCTGAAGTGTCCAGACATTCCGCCCAGTGTCATCTGGTTGCCGGAGGGTCTTCCAAGGATCTGCAACTTGTCCGCGGTGCCCTATTCAGACAACTTGCCGGTGAACGATTCTTGTATCAACTGGAACCAGTATTACACCGAATGCCTTCCTGGGGAGAAGAATCCATATCATGGAGCGATCAACTTTGACAATATTGGCTTTGCTTGGGTGGCCATTTTTCAGGTGATTTAAGTTATAATTTGTTTGCATTTGATTGATGGAATGGTTTACTTTATGGAGACAAACCTCAAGATTACCAAAAAAATCTGTGTGGTTTTCAAAACACACGTCGATGAATAATTTTTTAAAAAAATATTTATTTCGGAACGAATAATTTTATATTATATTAACTCAATTGTAATTAATTTTAATCTTGTTTAGTTAAAAAATATCTTTTCATCTAAAAAATTTCTCTTAAAAATAAATCGTAATTTAATTTAGGATTAGTTAAAAACAACAAAAATTAAATTTTAAAATGTTTTTTTTTTTAATAATTTAAAAACATTAATAATTAAATTTTGAATGACGAAATTTGCTGTTCCAAACACGTCTCCATTGTCCATGACCAATTTGACTAAACAATTGGAATCAATTATGCGATCACGTTTATAAATTTGATCTTCTAAAATAAATTGTAAAACACCAAGAACCAAGGAATTGATTACTCTCTATCAAATATCTATTTAGCTGGAAACCATTGTCGGCTTCTCTTCTTACTGCTTCTGATTTCGTCGTGTCCCAGTCATTCATCTGACATCAAATCTCTTTTGATCCGAATTAAATTGTTCTTCGATGTACCACCCCACCCCACCCCACCCCTCCCCTTTCCCATCCTCTCCTGCCTTTGTCATTCCAAATTCTTTCCCACATACCTATAATATGGAACAAAGTATATGTATACGCACTAGACGAAAACCTATAATGTACTTGCAATCTAGAATACTGATCAAAGTTAAAATGATGGATCACTATAGGCTTTTCCAGAGAAGCGGGATTGAAATACTCTCACACAAATTTAAATCACTTTGTACCGAACGATTCAAATAATGACATACTAGGGCAATGTTGGGAGAAGATAAACTAGCCAATAAATAATAAAGCGGCAGAAATTTCAATGACCATGTAGGAAAGGTTTAACAGATCGATAATTAGCATTACAACGATGTGAAATAATAATCGATAATATTTATATAAAACCTTGTTCAAATCTACTTAAACTAATCATATGAAAATGTATTGCGTTTTAGTATTTGAAAATTAATTAGTAAATTTAGTAAATTTTATGTAGTATTGCTTGTAATTATTATGAAAGTTATTGACTTATATAGTAAATTTTGTTCTGCTTTTAGTAATTTTATGTCCATTTATGCGATATTTGAAATATGTTATAATATGTTATAATAATTATAAATGACCTTAAATTGGACTAAATATGTATTCAATCAAAACTTGTTAATGACTGGAATTTGGGAAAAAATTTGAGTGAAGGCCGAACCTTTTTGGTGAAAAAGGTTAAGGTGTATCAGAAACACATTCTCAGTTTGGGGGTACGTACCTCCTACCTTGGGAATATTCCTAATGTACTTACTGCCAAGTTTTCAAGTTTTCTTTCCAAATCGATATTACTATTATACCTATGTATGTTGCGTGTGCATGAGTAATTACAGAAGTTTTATAAAGTTTATGAGGTAATTATGGAAGCAATATGATCTTTCCTAGCTGTACTTACGATAAGTAATCCTGAATGATGTAGAACATTTTAAATATAAACATTCTTATCATTATAGCTACCTATTTCAAATTATAAATCGTCTATATATCAAATCTATAATTTAATTCACAATTTTACTAATCGATTTAATAGTTTTATTCAGAATAATTCACAAAATTTTATTTTACAAATGATTGACTTTTTTTTACAGTTTTGCATAAAACAATTTTGGAATATTTAAATTGTATCATATTAATATATATCCTAAACTCATCATAATCAGTAATTTGCTATTTATGTTTAGGTAATTAGCATGGAAAGCTGGGTCGACATAATGTACTATGTTCAAGATGCACATTCATTTTGGGATTGGACTTACTTTGTGGCCCTCATTGTGGTAAGATTTTGCACGAATGTTGGTTGTAATGTGTATACGTAAAATAAAAAGTAGTTCAACAATATATACATACTCGTCTTTGCAATTAAGAAATAATTTTGAAAAGCTTTGATTGGTGCAAAGTAACTTTTAATATTTTCTTGTCCTGGCATACATTATGAAAATTTCATTTCAAAGTATTTTAGTAAAAGTTTTTGGAAGTTATCCTTTTTAGCAAAAATGAGAACAATAACATAACAAGACGACTTGATTGTTGGCACGCATACACCCACCAAGTGTTAATCAAACTGGCTGATTTGGCTTTTCTACGATAAACTAAAGGCTGAAACTGCTTAATTTGTAAAGTAAATTTGTTTCTGCTTTTTTGTTTTAAGAAAACACATCTATACTACAATGTTCAATCGATATCGCGGAGCTTCTTGTATATTGACAGTAACATATTTCTTGTTGTTGCTATTGTCATCGCTCCTAAATGTCCTCTCTCCTCTGTCTGTCTGTCTATTCAATCTTCTATACTTTTTGCCAACCACCACCGTCTTTGCTGAGCAGGAGGAGGTAGAAAACTGTATAATGAAGAGGGCATCATTTATCTCATCAATATTTTATTTCTTCTTCAATAACTTATTCTGCAATTCATATACCATATACTGTAAAAAATTTCTTAACTCAATTAAAAATAGTTTAGGTTGCGATATTTTCTCACTCAACTGATCCCTTGACTAAATCTTTTCTTCGGTGAAATCTCTAAGTTCAAAGCATAAATTTTGTGTCATTGAATAACACTTATTTCTCGCTAGACTTTTATTATCATCTCCCATCTCGATAAATGTATCCGGGTATTGTATCTCACCGAGATATCGTCGGCTACAAACAATGCCAGTTGTGCTGCAGGAAGGAAAAGCCAGGCATGCAGCAAGGATCGAGACGAAGACTTGGGGTACCGCTAGACGAACCACGGAGGGTATCATCTCCGGTGTAGCTACCATTTGATCTTGTCGAATGAAGGTCTGACTGACACTGAGACAGAGATAGCAGATAGGATCGCGTTATAGAGATAGAGGGTTTACGAAGACGAAGGAGAAGAAGGAGAATAAGAAGATATACACCATGAATTCTATATGGGGAAAGTGATCGTCATTATCATCAACATTACTGCACAAAATTGCTTGCCTCCTATTTCATTGAGTAGCTTAGCAGTGATACTGTCTGACTTACGCGGACTTCTGTCTTACTTACCCCCATCGTTATCTGTATACTGAATAAAAATGTTCCTTAAATAAATTTGCGGCAAACCGAATGAATTTGAGCGAAAAAGTAAAATCTCTCCATTCTGCAGTAACTTATTTAAGAAATAATGACTAATGATAAAATCGATTTTACGGTTTGGCTTAAAATCGTCAACAAATAAATTAAACATATGATATATTTCGGCATGATGAGACGCCGTTAAAATGACCTATTTTCTAAAATGATAAAACAGTAAAAAAAATAATGAAGCAGTATAGAAAGTATGTAAGGAAAACAAAAATGCATGAAACATTTTTCATTTAGATTAAGTTGTAAGAAACAAATTGAATATTATTGTTTAAATTAAAATAGTATAAGATAACAAAAATAGGATGAGTTTAAAACTGATATATATATATCATTCACCCTTCACATAACGTAATGTTTTTTAAACAAAAAATAATCAATTATAATTAATTAGTTAAATAAAACTAAAAATTTCAATTAGTCAAAACTGTATCAAATATGTTCGAGTTTTTTCATCTGCTACGCATAAAATCGATTAAAGAAATTAATATGAAGTTTCAGATATCAATGCTGCTGATTCTTTATTACAGATAGACCTTTTGATTTCTTGTTCTTTTGAAATCAGACCGCAATCAATAAGAGCTTTTGACATGAAAAGTATAGTCGTTAAAGCTATTGTATACGGTCACATATATAGACAAAATATATTTAATACAGTGACCTCTAAAAATCCCAAATAATATTATTTTTGGAAGGCGAAACTGGTTTGTTTATTTTCTAACAATATAATTCGTTTTTCTTATAGATGTTGAAAATGTGTTATTAAATTTCTTTGAAAATTAATTTCATTATGATACTTTGAATTATTATTATTAGCAGTTTTATTTCTTTTTTATTTCATGCAATATATTAAAATATAAAAAGATTTGTATATATTTGATTCAAGAAAAACAGTACCTTTTTATTGCCATGAACATTAATTCTGGTAAATTATCTTCGGTCGATATAGCTACAATAAAATCTTAAGCATAATCTATCTCTGAGTTTTATTTATTCTTCTCAAAACATTTTAATTTGTCTTCGAACAAGAATGATCTACCCTTTTAATTATATAATTATATAAATTAACTTTTATTCGTTTCATCATTTTAATTGCCTTAAATTTTAGGGTTATTTATAAGTCAACTTTTAAGTGATGATCTTTTTAAAAATGATTTTGAGTGGTTTTGTCAAAAAGAAATCTCTAAAAAATAATTAAATGTATATTTCATATTGTTGAGACGGACAGTATGTTTAAAGTTTACAAACTAAAAATTAATATTTTCAATATCAATAAAGGTATACATTTCTAACTCATTTTATTCAATATTATATTATTTGTATTACTTATATATAGGTTCTATAATATACTTTGGTAAACAAACAAGTTTTCTTTTCACAGAATAGGTTGTAACTTGAAATAATTTTTATTTCAAAATGTATTATCTTTGCATAGCGACATTAAGTCTTGTCAGTTTTTTCCCGCAGAGAGTTGTAAAATGTATCTCTCTAATAAAGACAACAGTAATAGACTTCAACTTTAAATGCGAATAATTTTCCTGACAATTTACAGACAGCTTGACGCATATCCCATGTGAAAGGTTTTAGATTAAAAAATAATTAAATAAAATTTATAACAAAATCTGTATTTATATAAATTAGAAATTGTAAAGAAATAAAGTTAATTAAAAATGTTTAAAATGTTTTAATATTTCAAATTAAAAATAATAAATGAGTTAAATTAACATAATTTGATTTATGAAATGGGTAAAATCAATAGTAACATGTCCTTTTTAATTTTATCATTCACATAGCTTGGGATAAGTTTTGTTCATTATAATTATTAGAGACTTTTCTATAATTTAAATAACAAAGTCAAGAAGTTATGAGTGGCTTAGAAAAAGCATACTTTAAAATTACACGGAAGAAACCTTTTCTATTGCTAAGAGTTATACAATAATTCCATATGGAACAATGATAACCTCGTATAACCAGAACTTGAGACAACTTGCTCTCTGAAAAATTGTCGAGCCACCGACGTGTTGAAGATAGACTCGATAGTCTCGATAGTTTAATCTAGTTTTCATGTCAATACAAACGACATGCAACAGCAAAACAAGATATTGAAAGCAAACTCGAAGCATTTTGCTGTTGCCAAGTCGGGGCACTCGAAGATAATAAATTGCATTTATCAAGTTGAGTGAAGAAAAGAATGGAAGAGGATGGAATGAGGACAATTGTTGCGACATTGAAATTTGTAGCAACTCGTCCTGGATAGTTCCATTGTGAGATGAATGTAGTTTTTTTCACATGATTGATTAGAATTTACTGAGATTGAAAGCCATGAGAGTCTGTCTATAGATATATACTCGACAAAATAATTCTTTCTCGGGAGTAGTAAGTTAACTTAAACTTTTATATATATATCTACTGGCAATCGTCTCGTCTTCCCCATCCCAGGAAGATTGTCAATTTTTGAGTATCTTGCCACTAATTAATGAATTTTCATTTTTCCTTCGTAAGAGGGAATAAAAAAATGTAGGATCGTAATGTCATCAAAATGCAATTTACAGTTGAATGAGTATGTCGATACACTTTAAGGTTTTGTTTTCGATTCCTCCAAGACATATTTGAGTATTTTTCTTTAAAATATTTATCGTGGATGGAAACTATAAAAAAATTTACAGAGTTTTACTTCATTATAATTACAATTTAAAAAATAGTGTATTTTTATATAAAATATGTATTTATTAAAGTTCCAAAGTAATAAGTATTATTATAATGATAAAAACAGATTTTTATAAGACAATAAAAACCCACGATAAAGAAATCCATCAAAACTTTCTTAGTGAATTTGCTTGAATACTTATATTTGATATTATTTATAAATTTATAACATAATCCGGTTTCTGATTTATTTTTTATTGTTTTATATATTTTGTTATATTAAAATATATTTTAGTCTCAGTAGTTTATGTTTTCAATCTTTTGTAATAAAAATATTTTAAAAATATAAAAAATAAATAACATATATTTTAAGTGACTTTCGAAAAACTATCTGTTTAGATGTTTTGCATATTTCTAAATGTTATATTAAATTACTGTTAACAAAACAGATATAGAGATTCTTTCTGATTATCTTAAATACGTTGAGTAATAAAATGATAGTTGTCAAAATTTTAATAAATCTTTAATTTTTAGAAACAACATTGTATATTCAAAATTTGTTTAGTAAAGCTATATAATGTGGATTCCCAATTCTTAAAATTCTTTCTTTTTATTTATTTTCACAGATTGGCTCCTTCTTCATGATAAATCTTTGTCTGGTAGTCATAGCAACTCAGTTCTCCGAGACCAAAAAGCGGGAGACCGAGCGAATGCAGATGGAGCGACGCCGGTTCCAGTCTTCGAGTACACTGGCGAGTTCCACAGAGCCACAAGGCTGCTACAGTGAAATAATCAAGATGATTTGTCACCTCTGTCGTCGATTCCACCGCCGGTTGAACAACAAAATCCGCAGTTTGCGTGGACACGACGAAAACAAACTCTCCCCGGGCAAGTCCATCTCACTCCGACGCCGTCGAAGACGGGCCCGAAGACAATCGTGTAATGGCGCTGGGGCCGGGGGCGTGGACAGTCAACTCCTCTTCAACCAGGCACTGACGCCTAGCGCTTTTTGTAAACAGAACCATCTTATTCCAGTGGCTGGTGTGGCAGGAGGGAATCCTATCACTCTGCCACCCTGTGCTAGTCCGGAGATATCTGAAGTGGACGTCGGCAACTCGCCCCGTCGGCCTGTACGACTCAGTCGAAATGATAAAATAGCCGCGATCCCCGTGTATCTAGATCTCATTAGCGGTCAGTTGCGGGCGTTAAATTCCCAGCAGCCAATGGCCATGGTTGCTACAGGGAACAGCACTGCTGCTGTACTTCCAGGGGGAGGGGCGGGTTTGGTTCTTTCTGGCCAGGGGAGCAGTCGAAGATCCTCTTACGGTAGCGGGGCTCCAGAGGTGTACAGTCTGGCTGTGCCTCTCACAAAAACCGCTTTTCTGGACATGCAGAGGAAAGTTTCCGCTGTCAAGGAGAATGGTATGTGTACAGAAACAGCGGGGAGCTATATTTAATATTACAAAGTTAATAGCCAGAGTAAAAATTATATTTTTTAACTCTTCTAAAATGTCCCAAACACCAAAGCTTTTGCCTTTACCTAAAATGTGTCATCATCTTGAAGAAGTGAACAGTACCAATTTAAATATAACATAAATTGTACGATAAATCAAATAAACTTTATTCTTTACCAAGATTTTATCAAGAATATACTTCTTAATCTTATTATATTTCTTTGTCGATAACACAGACCAACACATATTTTGGGGTCTAATATTTCAGACCAGAATCAATGTTTATACACCCTAGATATTGTTTAGAAATATGAATAGTTTAAAGATAACATGCTTGTCCATGTACAGTCAGTCTCCTTTGGTTAAACTGAACGCGCTTATTCCGGACGATTGCACAAACTGGACGCTAAATAAAGAGCCAACAATTTTCAATGTTAAATAGTAACTATAAACCGGACATGCATAAACTGTACACCAGACACATTTTTCTAGGACCCTTGAGCTATACATTTCTCCGGACGCTATACATTTTAATTCTTCAGTTATTGTAATCAAGAATATTGCTCTTTAGAAATAATCTCTTTTTTTGACATATTGGATATTAATAATATATGAGTTATGTGGGCATAGTATCTACCATACATACATAGAACATATTACACTATAGAGCAGTGGACCATAGGCGTAGAGCAATGAATCATTGTATGGGTGTTAGATCAATAAATAACTTGACCTATGTACCTATATTACACGGACTATGTATTTTGTGTTTTTTTTCATTGTGTATAAACCGGACGATTATTTAGATTTTATGGATATCTGGTTTAGCAGGAGTAGATGATAAAATGTATAAAAAAACGATGTATAAAAAAACTAGTCTTTATACAACAAAACGGAAATAATTTGGGGATTTAGCACATCTAAATTATACATAATCAGGTCTAATACTTAAGACACCAAAGACGTTTTTGTTGGTCTCATGTGTAATCTGACGAAGATGATTGTGAAAAAAATTGTTAAATTTCTTCTTTTGTTTTGATTTTTAGACGGAGTGGAAGAATGGGAGAGTGGAGATAGTGATGACAATTCGAGCAGTTTTGAGGACGATAATGAAGAATCACGATGCCACAAAAGTGAATTAGTTTTAGGTTGTTATTTATTTAAATACTTTTGGATCCAGTTGCCGGTTTCATTTTCTCAATAAAAATCGATAAAACAAAATATACCATACTAAAATAATTTATTTATGTCGATTAAATTAAAGATAACTTAAAAATATATAACGGCTTCATTATTGTCCATACACCTTGAAATATAATTAAAAAACAAAAAGTTCTTTAAAATTTTAAAGTTCTTTACAACAAAACTATTCAGTTTTGTATTGATTTTAAGTAGCCTCCAAACTTTTAATATTTTTGGATAAATGTTTTAAATACATTTGTTTTAATCTTTGTTTTGCATCAAATAATCATTTGTATACAGTCATCAGAACTATAACACAGCAAATCAATTCGACTTTTCAATGTTTCCATATGTTTAGTTATTTGCAACAATTTCCTCGCGAGGTTTATTCGCTGGGTCCGTAAATGCGTCAAGATTTGTGTTGATCATCAAGCCTTCCAACGTGGCATCCTTTTCGCAATTCTCATAAACACACTCAGCATGGGTATCGAGTACCACAACCAGGTATGCAGTCTGTGTACTACTGTAGCGGAATTAGTTGACATACAGCTCATTTCACCACTTTTAATATGGAAGATTTATAGTGGTAGAAATAGTGTACGATCCAGTACAATTTTGTTGTAGATATTGAATCTGATAAGTTTTAAGATTGTGGTTTTGTAAATAATGAAAATAAGCGATAATGAAGCCAGAGTAATGTGGAAAATTAAGTACAATGAAATATATTTCTTCACTTGCTTAAAATTAAATAGAACTATTTTAAAAGAAATTACGATAACTGTTAGCATATAAAAATATTATAATACCTATAGGAAGGTTATTTACAATATGGGATAAAAGTATTTCAAATATGTCTTTATTTAAACACTGCTTTTGTATATGTATTATTTTTTCATTTTGAAAATCGTTAATTTCATCGTTTTAATTATATTTCAATTTTTTTGAAGCCTATTAGAAATTAAAAAAACACCGAAGTATATAATAATGACGTCGTTTTCATGTTGCAATGAATTTTATTAAAATATAATTTTAATAATATGTTTAAATTGATTGAAGATGTAGTATATGTACATGTTTTACATGGCAGATATTATTTCATATTTACTTTAAAATCAATTTATTGAGATTAGAGATTAATCATTTGAAAAAAATTAATAGAAAAGGTAATAATTCATATTATCGTTCCGAAAAAATTATAATACAGTGAACGAAACCTATTTACATATCAATATAAAAATACTTATTCTTAAATGTTGATTTGAGTCTTCATATTTCGAATAATTTCGATTTTTGAAAATTAGTGACTTACAAATATTTCAATAAATTTTAGAAGTTACCAGATTGCTACAAGCTTATGCAACAGTAGTGAAATACTAATGTTATTAAAATATTATTAATCTGATTTAATAAATATATGTGTAGTTTGTCTTTGCCATTATTTTTATTTGTATATTTCTGTTGCTTCTCTCCTATCAGCCAGAAAGATTGACAATAATCCTCGAATACAGCAATATCGTCTTCAGTGCCCTTTTTCTCTGTGAGATGGTGCTCAAAGTCACTGCTGACGGCTTCTTTGGATACATTAAAAATGGTTTTAATGTATTTGATGGAATTATTGTCATTTTGAGGTATGTTGTGATAAAGATGTGAACGACAAAACGTTTCTAATACTATTTTAGCTCCTATAGCAGTTAATTCTGTATTTAAAAAATAAATAGACTAAAAACCTAAATAGAACCAAACGAATTGCGATTCTTAATGAATGGATGATATTCTCAAAAGTAAAATTACTATTTTTTGTTTGTTTTGATTATAAAGCTGGATTGTTTACCTATTTATTTAGAATGTTTGTTTAATAATTCCCATCTTATAAGAATACTTTGCGTGTTAGTTACGCGTTAACAATATCAATAGCGGTATTGATTATTAATAATCAAGAAAACTTCAAAATATATAAAGATTTAAAAAACGTACAAAACAAATTCTTAGAGCAAAAGAAGTCGTTTATGGATTAAATTTACTTTTTATAAAGTTAAAATTGTATGCAACAATGTCTGTCTATAAGTAAAACTCTAAATGTTACGTTAGATAGTGATAGATCCTCAAAATGCTTTGAAATTGTACACACCAAAGTAAATAAATATAAATATATATTATAAGTAATGAATAACTTGTAGGATTAAATGCAGGACGAATTTCAGATATTCCATGCCTTCATAATGTACTACATTTAATGTTGCGTTTACAAAAGTAAAACTAAATATTCTTTTGTGAGTTAATGACGCCATTAACAATAGCTAGAGCAAATCGATTTTCTACAAACATTTATATTAACTCCCATATATTTATTTGTTAGCGTGCGGTGTTCATTAGTTTCATAAAGAGTTGCATCAAAAATGCATTAATAAAATTGATTACATTGGATGAGCACCTCACTTGTTCTACTCACATAATCAAATGAATAATTAATAAAACGTGTAAATTTCTCCAACTATGGGAATTACTAACATATTTGGAGAATTGATGGGACTCAGCAGGGAAACTGTTTGTTCAATGATTGATTCACAGAATCAATAACCACAGATCACAAAGAATCTCCAATCAATATTATTAGTTTAATCGAATTTAGAGAATTTTTCTATTTTTAAAATTACCTTTATGCTATTAATTAACTTATTTTGTTCGTTTTCTTGTGTATGTACTTGTCAAATATTTAACCAGTGTACGCCTTTTTCATATAGGTAATTATCCAATTTTCTAACTGCAATAACTTAACTATGTATATTAAATAATTTTGAATTGAAAATAATGATAAATCTCTCAAAAATTATTAAGGTTTTGTTTTAAAATGAATGTACAATTTAAAAATACTTTTCTCAGGGTGTATTTTATCTTCAAAAAGGCTTAAAAAGTTAACGATTCTATAAACTTTTCTTTAATATTAGTTTTAAATAAGCAGAACGGATAGTATATGCCACAGAAGAAAAAGGAAGTTGAGAGGGAAAATTATTAAGTTCTAAAGAGCGATCTCTTTCTAATGTGTATTACTAAAAGTAGTATATAAAGTCGAAAGTTATAAAAACCCTAACATGTGTGTTACACAAAAGGTGATTTTCTATTCGGTGCCAATCGTGAACAATAAGTCAATTTACAAATATATGTATGAATAGTAATTTAGTCTAATTTAGGCTATAAATAACGATGCTAAATAAAATTGTAATGAGACAAATCATAGTATTCCGTTTTTCTGATTTAAACATTTCATATAATGTTATACAACATATATAATCTAGACATGTAATCTGGATGGAATAATAATTTAAAGAAAAACGATTTGTTTAATATTTATTATTTATTATTTATATGACAATTTACTAATCTATGGGGATTCCTAAGCAATAAAGTAAACAGTACTTAATTGCATATTTAGTATTATTTGATATTTTATTATAATAATAATTTATTATATTTATTTATTTTTATTGAATAAATTATACCAAATAATTTATGACATTTAAAATATAATTTTAGATTGATTCCTTGTAATTTTAGTATTGATAATTATTTATTCAAAGTTTTAAAATTACCGTATATAGTCGAATAATCGCCGGGTCAAAAATATATCGATCATAATAAACGCCCCGGCGATTATTCGAGTATATACGGTAAATTATACAATTCAGAGTTCTTGTCAATTACAAATTATTCCCAATTGTATCGTATCATGGTTCAATTTTTATTTTAACTTCATTTAAGTATATTGTATTTAATATCTACAAAAGTGATGAATTCGAAGTTTTTATAAACAAGTTTCTTTATTTATAAATACATATTTTACTACAGCACAAAGAAAATCAGGTATTTGTGTAATGACGTACCTCGAGAAATGTGTCATGCAGCAACATCTCTACTAGCTAAAAACAATTCAACCGAGCCATAAATACCGAGCCAGCGAGATAAATAATCAATGTAATGTAATGAATGACACAGAGAATAATATACACAGTATTTATTATAAGGTGACGCAATTAACAAGAGATAAATATATCAATGTAATGAACAGTATAACATGTAAAGAGACACAATTATAAGTGTCAACGCAATGTTTAAACTAATTAAATATGGAACTCAACAAAAAGGCATGTATTTTGTATGATTTCTACGCGCATTATAACAACATGTGGTAGTAGTTAGTAGTAGTATGTTCCGTATAAAAGTGTATTAAATGCTTAATTTGGCAGCATGGTGGAGTTGACTCAAGGTGGTACCAGCGGACTCTCAGTTTTGCGCACATTTCGTCTTCTTCGAATTCTCAAATTGATCCGCTTCATGCCGGCACTTCGGACTCAACTATTTGTCATGCTGCGAACGATGGACAATGTTGCCATTTTCTTCGCTCTGCTTATTTTATTCATTTTTATTTTTAGGTGAGTTTTATGTGCAACACTATTTATTGAATTGAGTTCTATCCAAATCATCGAATAAAATAAGATAATTTATTATAATAATGATCATAAAAAAAAGAATTAATAAATTAATCTAACAAATATAAGCTATTGTTCTAAAAGAATTTAGCAATAGTACACACCCATTCACACTTAATTTACCAATTGTTTCACATAATTATTTTATTTTATATTATGTTCAATTCAAAATTCAAAAAAGTAATCATAACTAATTAATGAATTATTTTTAATTTTAAAATCTTTCAAGTATGTTATACAATCTTCTGCTATATAATGATAAAAAATTAAACTTTTTAATACAGACATTAAAGAAAACATGTGACACGGAGTATTTACCTTATTCTAATACTGGAACCATACACAATGAGTAATTTTAATATACTCTTTCCGAAAAGTAACAAAATTGTTGATAGTATTCCTTGTTTACATCAAGTCAAAATCTCTCACCATATGAATAAAATAAATTATTTGTTGTAAATACTATTAAACTTTCAGCATTCTTGGAATGAGCCTATTTGGCTGCAAGTTTTGTAAATTAGACAAATTTGGTGTCCGGGTTTGCGATCGGAAAAACTTTGATTCTCTTCTCTGGGCAATAGTAACCGTTTTTCAAGTAAGTTTCATGTTAATAATAATATATATATATAATTATAATTATAATTATTAAAAAAGCTTAACATTGTTTCAGTTTAACACTATCTAATGGATTTATACGTTTGATTATTTCATTCTATTATTTCCAAGATTTTAACCCAGGAAGATTGGAACACAGTATTGTATAACGGCATGTCGAAGACCTCCCCATGGGCTGCTCTTTACTTTGTGGCCCTCATGACCTTCGGAAATTACGTTCTCTTTAACCTGTTAGTCGCCATTTTGGTGGAAGGATTTTCCTCTGAGGTATTTATGAAGTAAAATAAATTCCTCTTTCGCTTGTAGTAATTAGGAAATGTTTTAATAATATTGAAATTATTTTAATAATTACTTTTGGTTGACAAAATTCAAAATACGACTTTAAAATCTGTTCTTAATATTGTATTATTATATTTTATAGAAGATTGTTATATAAAACATTCTTAATAATCCAATTTAATGTTACTTAAATCATTCTCTTAATAATTACCTTTAATATGCCTTCCTCATGCAAACATTACCCTGCTAATAATTAACCCTCTCCGAATTATTTTACATTATAGAAAGCTATTAACATACATACAATAAGCATCTATAAACTATACATTACTTTGTAACTTCCCATGATTATCCTATAAAAGCAACACAATATAATATAATATGTTTATATTTATATGTTTATAAATTAAGTTGCAATCATGTATTACTGCTTGCAATTTAATGTTATTTATAAAATATAAATTTTATATAAAATAGTGAATCTATCAGAGTTTTAGGAAGGTATAATTAATAAATACATTTTTAAGATCAACCAAACAATATTTGCAATTAGTGAGATATATCATCACCTTTTATTAGTAATATAAAACATTTAATCTCCCAATATTCTACATTACATGAGTGTTTGAATAACTAATTATTTATTTGGATTATTATATTATTATTCGCTTTATCTAAACGTCTCACCCTTCACCATTGTATATAAAATCAATTATTTGATGATTTACTTATGCGAATACCCATTCATCAAATGTATCACGCAATTAAAGCTACTTACCGAAATTGATCGCTATCACGAATTGTGTTGTTTATTCAGTTTATCTCGAATTATCTTATTTTAGCAATGTAAAAACTTTTTGATTATTTAGTAAAAATGTTGATTCAGGATTCCAATAAAGTCTAATTTTAATTTGTTCTCATAATAAATATGTCAGCATAATTTATTAGTTCTCATATATATTATTGTTAGTGATAGTTTTTGTATTTTTATAAATGTATCAGTAGATCTCTTCATTAAAACACTACTAACAATGTAAAATATTAAAATCAATGCATACGTTTAAAGAATTTTTTAGATTCTTGCGGTAGATATTCGGTAGTAATGTTAATTATTAGAAGATTCTTGTGTAGTTGAGGAGATTCTTGTGTGGTTGTGGATATATACATTGGATACACTCTTCAGCGGAAAAATATCTTCTTGCGGAAAAGTAGACGAAAGCAGGTAACGCCATTCTTTCTTTCGCTTATATAAGCATTGTGTCAAGAGCCAAGGGATTGTGATTTTGTAACTTTTAATCTTTTAAATTTGTTTTGTGCATTTTTCCTTCACTTTAAATGCCTATTTTGGTTCTGTGGATCTCTTTTGCACAAGCTCCAATTGGAAATCAAAATCAGATGTGAAAAATTAAAATATGGATCGATAAATGACTATTTTTCTAAAATCTTTAAAAATCTAAACTTTTCTAGATTTCCAATATAGTATTTTACATAATATTTATGGTTTTACATGATGTAAGAAGTGCTCCAATTATTATGCAAAGTAGGAAGTTAAATATTTCTCAAATTAACTACAAACCTAATCAATAAAAATTCTTTTCGGTAGCGAAACTTTTTAATGTTAATGCACCATTTATATTATTTATATCCATTTAATCCATTAAGATAAATATTACTATTTTTACTTGATATTTCAAATGATTTGTGTGATGATATTTTATAATTATTTGCATATTGCTCACTGCTTACGCTTTAATTCATGTTCACAATTTGCTTGACATATTTTTGTTATATTTTTAAAGAAATTTTCATACTTTGCACATATTTTTATTATTTTATTAGAATTTGTAAAATTATTTGAATTCGAAACTAAAATTTAATATTTAGTTATCAATCAAAAAACTGTCATCTTTGAAAAATATTTATTTTAGTATAATTGGTCATAATAATTAATTCTAGTTAATTGTCAATGTATAAAAAGTAGAAATATACAAACATTATGAGTAGTTTAAAAGTCAATAATTCAATAACGATACTTTATAATATTAGATAATACTAGATATATTAGATATAACCAAATCTGCATTTTAAAATATGTAAATGTACTTGTAGGATTTATAACTTATTTTTGAAATTATTAATAAAACCCTCTTGTGTATACATAAATGACTTTCTTTGAAAGAAGTGTGCAATTTAATTTTAATTAATTGTGGCAATTTCTAAAATCAAATTTTTTAAAAACAAAAAATTCAAATTCAACGGTTACCGAGAATATCTTTGTACCTCACAGAAGTTAGTTCATAGATATTCTATTCGCTCGCTATTATAGAGAAGCGAGGACAAGAAGTCTAGTTCGGCTGGGATGGGTTCTAAAGACGGGGGCAGAAGTACCCCTGGAGGTGAGGTCAATACGGCCGGATTGATACCAACTGTAAGTCACACGCCTGGCGGCGGGGCTGGTCAGAGCCGTGCTGCCCTCCCCAATCACTGTACCTCTTTGGACAGTGCCGCCAACATACAGCCCGCAAATAGTCTTGAAGATACAGGTAATTTTACTGACGGACAAAGTATAAGCTGTCCTAAAAAACAAAGAAAATTTATTTGTTCGATATATTGTTCTAATCTTTAAACTGCTGCACAGGCTTTATGGATTTATCGATCGGTCCCATATTTTAACACGATGTGTGCTATGTTATTTTCTTGGGGATAGGTGTCAACAGATTTTTAATCGGAGGTCCCCTTCTGATTGTACTTTTAAACTGACACTAATCAGACAGGGTAAAAAACTGCCTTTTCAAAATTTTAAAAATGACGCCGATTGGTAACTAAGCAACCAATGACCTTGAAGTTTTTATACATGGTATAGAACTTCAGTACCTTCCTTTCTGTACTTTTTTTTATCGATTATCGTCTTGGAGACGTCGAAAAACCAATTTAGGTTAAAATGACACGGGGCAGACAAATTGAAAATTTGAAAATGTCGCCATTTTAAAAGTAGGTCATTGGTTACCATAACAACTGGGATTATTGAGGGTCATATGAGGATTATTTTTCACGCCAAATTTCATAAAGATCCGTGACTTGATCAATTAATCAAATCATCAATTTATAAATATCGAACAAATAAATTAAAGAGATCTGAATAATTAATTATAAATTTGCATCATGATTATAAATCTATTCTCCTGAAGATCGTCACACCCTCCGACCTCCGATCATTACTCATACCGCTGCCAGCCCCATGCCAACACTCAGGACCGGTCAACACGGAGCCGTCACGGGCAGTCTGGAGGGACTCAACAACATTCCCTTCAGCCACTCGCTCGGAGTCAATCGACCCTTCTGTTACAGTACTTCCAGTATTCCCAGTATCGACCGCTCCGAAGGGGTGAGCTCAATTATAAATGGATAAAAAATAAATCTTGTCAAGAGACTGTTTTATTTGTTCTCATTGATTTTAGTTTAATTCTTGACTTTGAATATTTATCAAATATATCAGTTAGTAATTAAATCACGTAAATTAAAAAAATCATGTTTAATTCAAACGCAAACGATGGTTTTAATTATTATTTGAGGAAAACATTACACATTTTGATAAAAGATTTCACAATCTAATGCAAATAAAAATTAGAATCTCGTAATATTTATTATTAATAATGTCCAATTGGTAATGCTTCATATATAATAGAAAGAATAAAAA
>JAUZNC010006895.1:8919-23462 GCA_034780395.1 Vannuccia rotundouncinata | reverse complement strand
AATTAGTCGTATTTATATTTATTAATAAATAATTTTTTTTAAAACTTCTGATATAAAATTTTAATCTATCATGTATTAAATATATTATACTTCTATATTACAGAACTTCATAATTCGAATTTTGCCAAAACCCAGACAATGGATGATTGACCGGTATCAGTATTCACTATACGTACTATCGCCGGATAATAGGTAACAATAATAAATATTACTCCGAATATTTTGATAACAATCTTAGTGAAAAACAATATTATATAAAATATTTGTAATAATTGTGACACTTCAATCTATAGTTTGTTTATCTTGTTTAAATATTCACTAAAAATAAATGATCTGTCATAATTCATAGTGTAAAAGATAAATGCACTCAATATAGAAAAGTTTTTTTGTAGTTTTGAATCATCTATTAATAATCAATTAAATTATCTTGAATTAATTGTCTTAAACCAGCACACAAATTTATTTCAGTCCCTTGACTTCCAAACCTTCTTTCTATTTATATACAACATCATATAACTCCATCAAAATCTATGCAACAGTAAAAAAAACATCCGCTTAAATAATAAAATTATTAATTAAGTAATGATGTTATATAAAAACTCTAATAAATATAAAAATTAAAACAAATATCGATATATTAAATCGTTCTTAATTATCTTTTTTCGCAATAATTTATTCACATCTGTCTTCACTGGTTCTTCATTACAGGTTCCGCGTTATGTGCCAATTTGTTGTTTCTCAAAAATGGTTCGACTATACAGTACTATTCTTTATTGCATTAAATTGCATCACCTTAGCCATGGAACGTCCCTCCATACCCAAACATAGCCCAGTAAGTCAGTCAAACCTTTGACTATCTCATTAATTTGGATGATTATTGAATACTTCCATAAATATATTGATGATTCGTGCAAATTACTGTCGACTCTTTAGTTGGGTCAAAATTCTTTTGAATTTGGTAATTTCAGAATAAAATCTTCAACGAGTAAAAGTTGCAAAGTGTCTTAAAGTTGCGCAAAATAAATGTTTACCACCTTTTTAATTAAAGAAAAATAATTAAAAATTCATCAAGACAATTTCTACAAGAGAAACAGTCTAGCTCTCTATACCAACACCATTGCATTGTATTAAATAAACATTTCAGCTCTTAAACATCCATTTTCTTCAGGAACGTCTTTTCCTCTCCATCTCCAACTATCTCTTCACATTTATCTTCACCATCGAGATGGCTCTCAAGGTCCTGGCAGCAGGACTCTTTATTGATCCGCATTCTTACTTTCGTAGCGGTTGGAACATTATGGACGGGTCGTTGGTCATTATCTCGCTCATTGATCTCGTGATCACCCTAGCCGCCGGTACCAGCAGTCGCATATTCGGCATCTTGCGGGTCTTTCGCCTGTTGAGAACTCTTCGACCACTTCGGTGAGACGCAAAATTAAAAGAACAATTTATACAAAAAGTCTCAGTTTGATTGTAGTAGTTGAACAAAAAATAAATGCAATTTTAAATATATAAATAATGTCTCGTTATAGTGAAGAAACTTTTTATTAAATTTATATATATCGATTTTTGATAAAATTGTAGACGTTTTTAAAAAAGCTTCAGTAATATTTCAGTTTGAAAATTAACAATTAAAAGGTTTTACAATCTTATTTTTTGTAGTAAATTTTTCCCATTAGTAATGCATGGTATTAACATTTGATAAATTTAAAATCAGTGTGAGATATGATTTGAATCATCAGTTTGAATTATATTACATACTAGGTGAATAAATAATATGCATAAAAATATATTTTCGTTTTTTAGTATATTATTAATTATAATTAATTTAGTTTTTCATTATTCCATAAAATTTTATTAGTCAAACATATTTACATTTTTTAAATTATTATTTAGTAATAAACGATATATTTATTTATTACACAAAATGTCAATCAATTTTAGAAACAAAATATCCCATCTTTTGAAACACTTTTTAAAAATAAGTAAACCTTTTTGACGTGGGCAGACATAAAAGATAAAAGATATGTTATTTTGTCACTAGTGAGTCGCGATAATTCTTATCCACTAATTAACTTTCATTTTTGAATTACGTTATGGGAAATATTTCAGTGCCTTTTGGTAATTATACAATAATTTACTCTTTTAATATTATGCTTATTTATCAATATTTTTAACGAAATGGACTATATTTATTATTTTTATAATAATTAATTACAATAAACGCACTGTGCGCTTTTAGTTTTTAAATATATAAATGTGCAGAATATGAATGATTTCTTCTTTCAGTCATGATGTTACAATAAACTTTAAGTATTTATTTTAATGTTTACGTCTTCAAAAGTATACCAAACTATAATTACATTAGCATTCTATATATTTTAGTTATTATGTAATCATAAAAACAAAAAGGACCAAATTTTGTAAAAATGAAGTCGCAGAAGAAAACGTAAACTATTGCTAAAATAAAATGTATTTAACCAGATATAATATAGTTAAATTATTGATTTATACTCTTCAACAAAAAGCCACTTCATAAATGAACTTCTATAAAACTATTGAAACATTATAATAATGGAACGATTTTCAGTTACAAGAAACCTGTTATTGAATTGCAAACCTTAATGCATAATTTAATTGGTATATTGGTACAAAACGCGATGTTAAATACAATGATAATGTCTTCTACAGTCTTCAATTCACACCTATAGTTTTTGTCGTGAATTGAACTGAATTAGTTAATAAAATTATTAAACAAATTTTCAACAAACAGTTAAAGATTAGAATTATATCTGCTGACTCATGAAAAAGATTCATCTATAAATTGCTCCGAACTAAAACTTTTGCTTAAAACTCACCCCACATAGACGTTCCTTTAAATTATGCAATCGGGAAAAAGTAAGCGGTTAAAATAATTTTGCCCACGTTCATCATGTGCGCTGTGTGCTTTGCAGTGTCCCATCTGACATTTTCTGCATAGAATATTAATACTTGCTAAGTGAATTGCTTTCTGCACAGCGATATTCTTCCACAGCCTCAGTTGGCTTCAAATAGAATTGGGTTATACACGGATTGTGGGTCTCGTTTCTAGATTTACATATTCTTTAGTATCATAACTCAGTATAGGCAACTGAAGATGCAATAACGTTAAATCTGTCATTAATAAATTATAAAAATGCACCAATTTACAATTTTATTAAACAATTTTGACCAATTCTGAATTAAGAATATATACATATCAGTATTTTTACCTATATAAATTGACATGATTGAGATAATTATTTTAGAGAAATAATATTTTTTCTGCAAAATATTTGTTTACTTCAAATGCATCCCTACACAAAGAGATATAGAACTATTTAAAAATAATGTCGATCAATGTTATAATTCACAAGGATCGTCCTCTCCTTTCTGTTATTTTCAGAGTAATAAGTCGCGCCCCAGGCCTAAAGTTGGTCGTTCAAACTCTGTTATCGTCGCTTCGTCCAATTGGAAATATCGTTCTTATTTGTTGTACATTCTTCATTATTTTTGGAATCCTTGGTGTGCAGGTAATTTGCTTGTAATTTATTTGGAACCTTTAGTGTCGAATAATATTCTAATAATAATTAGTATTTTGTCTGTAAAACGATATAATTTACATTCACTATTTACCAGAGTGATTTATCTTACAAGGAAAACTAAGATATAGTCATTGATCATAGAATTAAGGGCGTATCTTTATTTTTTTATATTTTCTAGATTTAGAGTTGTTTCCTTTTGTTGAATGAGCGTTTGCCTAATTTTAAAAATTACTTGGGATCATCAAATGCTATGGGCAGTTCTACGTAATAGAATAATGTCTAAATAAATAAACTAATTTATAAAAACAGATCAAAATCGCCTCACAATCGTCAAATTTCTAAATACGCCCAATTGTCTTCCAATCGACATAGATGCTTTAATTATGAAATATGTGTGTTTTAAGTAATAAAAAAGCAGTTTTATTTAACACCACACCTTTAAGCGCTTTGTTACACCCTGTATTTATATAATAACCTTACAAATAAAGTATATATATATATACCAATATTGTACGTCTAATTTCAATAGACGATCATCATTAGAATCAGCAAAGGATTATTGTTTTGATGGCTAATTCTAAATTTCCTTTTTATTTCGAATATTTCCTGAAAACAAGAAACACTTTTTTATTGTTTCTAGATATTTATCGCACATTCTTTATGAAGTAGAGAAAATGTACTCTATTCTTCATTTCATGTCTCATTGTAGTACAAAAAAATGAAATATAAAAACGATAATTGACAGATAATTACTATAACATTGATTCCAAAATATCTTTTCAGTTATTCAAAGGTAAACTCTTCTATTGTGAAGGGCCCAATGTTGAAGAAATAAAAAATCGTACTGAATGTGAACAGGATTCGCGGAACGCATGGAAAAATCAGAAATACAACTTTGACAATTTGGGTCAGGCCCTAATGGCTCTCTTCGTTCTTTCTTCTAAAGATGGCTGGGTCCAGATCATGTACACCGGACTGGATGCTGTAGGAATTGACCAGCAGGTATCCCTTCGAGGTTCAATTCTCACAATATAGCTGACAACACTCCTTCATTATTATTCGAGCAAATAACCTTTTATTAAAAACTTTTGTAAACAATTGTATTAATTTATACTATTAATTATTATTTATAATCAATTATTATAAACATAGTTTATTGTTCGAATTCAATAATCTGAGCAAAAATAATCCCAATGGTGAACAAAACACATAAGTTTTCAGATTTTTAATAGTAAATAAAGAAATAATGTTGCTAGCTGCATTTTTATTTAAGTTTGGTACGTTTGTATTGCGTTACAGTGTTTTTGAGTCCATCATCAGAAAATCTTTTCATTTATTTGGAAAATTGACTATAAAGAGTTATTTTTTCACCTGATTTTAAATACGTATATTTTATATTAATTCGTTTTTAGAAAATAAAAAAGTATAATTCTTTCGCAAAGGTGTATTTTCGACTAATTGTCTTATCTAAGTCAGAATTACAGATTATTAATTAAAATATAAATGATTGTGTTTGTAGTCATTTTAAATTACACTTTATTAATACCAGCTATATTTAATCAATCATTTCTTATTCCCGTCATTATTATAGCCACAGGAGAATCACAATGAATGGTACCTGCTCTACTTTATCTCATTCTTACTCCTTGTTGCCTTTTTTGTGCTGAACATGTTCGTTGGTGTTGTTGTGGAAAACTTTCACAAGTGTCGCGAGAATCAAGAAAAAGAGGAGAAGGCCCGTCGAGCAGCTAAAAGAGCTCGAAGACTCGAAAAGAAGCGTAGAAGTAAATATTTAGACTAATTTAATACATTTTTTATTAACAGATGTTATTGTTTGTACACGTATTTATTTGTATAAACAAACTTTCTTTACAGAGCTTCGAGCACCTCCCTACTGGGCCCACTTTTCAAGGTCACGATTGACGATCAATAAGGTTGTCACTAGCAAGTATTTCGATTTGGCTATCGCTGGTGTCATTGGTCTTAATGTTATTACTATGGCAATGGAATTCTATTTGATGCCAGAGGTATGAACATTCGTAAATAATTTGTAAAACATTAACTGTCTGTAACATATAAATTAATTTGAAACGAATTTTGTTATGTTTTTGATTCTTTGTTTCTCTGTTTTAGGCATTAGAGCGAACTTTGAAAATATTCAATTATTTCTTTACAACGGCCTTCATAATAGAAGCAATACTAAAGATAATCGCGCTTGGTCTTCCCCGCTATTTTAAAGATAGGTAAGATATCATTTTATTTGTTTTATAAATTTCGGTAGACTGATAACAATCGATATTACTGATATGTGATAAAAATGCAATAATAATGTTAAGTGAAATGAAATTATTTGACAGTTCTGTCACTATTTAAATAATTATATCCGTTATCTGTAGGTACAATAAATATATAAATTTTGTTATTAAGAACATATATAGCTGAATAAATAAAGCCTTTTGATATTAAATTACGATATTTTTGTTATATATCTAATATGGTAGATTGTGTCAGTGGACCATTACTTTAATTGTAATTTACCTGTGCATTTATAGTAACTGTGTGTGGTTTAAAAATGATTCACATTGAAAACTGCTTCAAGTTTATCGCTTTGAGAAATTATTTTATCTAATTTCGATTTTAATTTTAAGCATTTTCTGATATATTTTGATTATAAAACTGCTCATTGTAAATTTTCTTCTAATGCAATATATTTTTCTATAAACAAATCCCAATTGTAAAACATATTTTTCTGATTTATCCGGATCCATGTTACATTCTTTTTCTTTATGTGCATACGCTTACTTTATCAAAAGAAAAACAAATACCAGTCTAGAAAATCCTACATTCTCTCCCTCGATCGTGTTGAACAGCACACTCTCTTTCTCTCTTATATTTAGATGGAATGAACTGGACATCATCATAGTTCTCCTCTCAATTATGGGTGTAATTCTTGAGGAAATGGAGAGCAATGTCATTCCGATAAATCCGACCATTATTCGTGTGATGCGCGTCCTTAGGATAGCCCGGGGTAAGAGTCTCACCTCAGATATATATAAGGGACAACCCCACCTTACAGTACTGCAGATTGATCAATTAACTAACAATCCAGTCAGAGAATCCAACCGATGACCTAAAAGCGCATTCTCATATTTATGATCTAAGCAAGAACTTTAAATGTAGAAGTTTCATTTAAATGAATTTGTTTAGTTCAAATTTCTCCAATTATTAATTAATAAATTGAAAAGTTGAACTATATTTTGAATTGCATAATAATGTTCTAAAACGATTTTTACACTGGTTTAAATACATGGTTATTGATAAGTGTTTCAAAGTTATAGTTAAGACTTGCAAGTAATCAATTATTATTAATTATTATTAATTATAAATACATTTATTAAAGAACTAAAATCGTAAAATTTAGAATTAAAAATTAAGAATTTCTGGTAAATTGTAAAAAACTGTTTAAAGATATAATATGGTAAGTAATCAAATAAATTAATAAATTAGTGTATGTATATACAAGAAATAAAATATACAAAACGGAATTATGTATATATTTTATTTCAATTGCAAAAATAATTAATATTAAAAAATACAAACCAAATATATATTCAATAATTTTCGCAAATGTTTTAAAATAATTGAATTTTATGTTCATGTATAATAAGAAATTTTTAAAACTTTTGAAATGACTAATTTTTGTAATAATTAATTACTAAATATGTTTGTTTATATGTGACAAAATTAGCAATTAATGACGAAGATTACAAATGTCTAAATTTCATAAGTCAATCCTGTCAAACAAAACTGATGAATAAAGAACTTTGTTTATAAAAGCTTCTTTTTACATTTCAAATGTAATTTGGCATGCTTAGCTTTCTGAACTGATTACATAAAATAGTTCAACAAATATTTTAGTAAAATGAAAACAAAACTTGTAAATTCATTTGATTGCAAAATATATATTTAATGTCCTGAATAACATTATTGGAAAATGTTAATATTGGCTTCTTGACGTGTTTTAAATCCATGATTATTATTAAACACTCATGACTAAAATGTCTACTGCTCACAACATCGTTTTGCATCATCCTCTCTCCTCATTTCAGTACTCAAATTGTTGAAAATGGCAAAAGGTATTCGGGAACTGTTAGACACGGTAATTCAGGCCTTACCACAAGTCGCCAATCTTGGCTTATTATTCTTCCTTCTCTTCTTCATCTTCGCGGCTCTTGGAGTGGAACTGTTTGGACGACTGCGTAAGTTAAACTTGGGGTTGAACACGGGATGAGGAAGTTTCAATTTATATCTTACCCTCGACGGTACATTTATTATTAATTTTACTGCAGCATATACGATCCGATGTAATAAATAAAAATATATATATCCTATATCCTGTAAACTGAATCTATATTCTAAAATAGGCTTATATATATTGTGTTAACCATTGGAGGACAATATATATATTATTTAACTACGGAAATGTTTTCATTGAAACACATTTAGAATTCGTACAGACATCAATTTTCGCAATTTTCGCAAGTTTCGTGGTTTCTTAATATATTTTTATTAATGATATTAAGAAACTATTTATCTGGTAACTATGATAGTAATTTATAACATTCAATAAATTAACAAACAAAAAATTCTAAAACGTATTTGAATTATTATTAAAATAGATTAATTTGAAATAGTTTACATTAAATTTAAAAGGCAAATACACATAATCTAAGTATAATTTAAATATAAAATTCATTGTAGTTTATAAAGTTTTTTGACGTTTTTACATTAGTTTTAAAACAATTATTATCTTTTATAAATTAATTTGGTATAATATATGTCATGTCTATTTTTAGAATCAATAAATTCAATATATATATTGTTTTTACATGAAAAGAGTATATATACAGTAGTTACTATATACTAGAAACGTAAATAATTTCAAATTATTAAAATAGATTATAAGGAGATTTAGATAACAATATTTTATAAATTGTTTCATTTATATATATAGTAACTTTTTTGTCAGCAAATATTGAAACAACTTATGGGGAAAAACAAGAATTTTCCATTTTTATTTTACAATGGGTAAGTCAACACTTCCGTCAAAGTTATTTGGAAATTTTATTTCATCCGGTTTATAACAATATATAGAGATTTCTTAATATATTAAAATTATGTATATGAAAAATGGATAAGGAGAGTCCAAAATTGCAACAAACCATTAAAGAAGTGCAGATTTTCTTTTATTTAACAATTTGTATAGAAAGGAATTTTTATTATAGATTATTTATAAATATACAATTTCTCCTCATTAAACAGATTTGAGATAGATTTTTTATAGTTTTAACGTGTTCATTATGTAAGTGAAGTGATGTCTAAGAGGGTGGAAATCTATTGGATCACACGTAGCGTTGCTTATAACTTGCCCGAGGTTGCCAAATGGTTGCGAAAAAGAGTTCTGATGAAAATTTATCTATTTCTTTCGTAATTGTATCATTACTTAGATGGAATATAACATTCAACATTTCGTTACTACAGCATCTTACGACATATTAAGCGATGTTAAATAAAATATTTATAGAACATATTTAATTAAAGTTTCACGATTTACAATACATGATTAGGGATATATTTAATTGTGTTTTTGCAAGTTATAAAATATTTAAAGATATTTAAAAACAAATCATTATAGACTGACATAAATAAATTAATAAGTACTTTTTCACAAAATTCAAACTTTTCTAAATCTAAACAAGTTACTTAGTAAGTCTTATAAGTTGGCGGTCTTTCCATAAAGCCACTTTCTTTCTTCAGAATGCACTGAATTTAATCCATGTGTTGGCCTTGGGCGTCACGCTCATTTCAAGGATTTCGGGTTGGCGTTCCTCACCTTGTTCAGAATTGCTACTGGGGACAACTGGAATGGAATTATGAAGGTAAAGTTTGAAACAAATATTTTTTATAAAAGATAAATAGAAATAATATAATATAATCAATTCTAATCAATTAAATAGAAAATTGAGTAACCTAGTATTCATGATTAAGATTATCGTAGAAATTATTTTATTTTACATTTCAAATCAATCTATAATATAATGGAGACATAATGTTTCACATCATAGTTAAAAATATTTTAGCTCAGCTAGGATATGAAATATCAATGGAAGTTTCAATGGATATATTTGATCATTTTTAATTGTTTGATTTTAAATGCTGAAATATTTTTATAATGAAATACATCTAATAGCTGACAACTCAAGCCTTATAGTTTTCAGAAATATAGACTATCTTACAGAGAAACACACTTTAATGACTACTGTTAATCAAAACATTAATTGTCAAAACTTACGTGACATAAAATATTAAAATTATCCCCTTTTATTTCGTTTTATTAACTGCTTATGAATAGAAAAAGAACCTTGTTAAAATTATATTTTGAATTGGCTTGTTATGCTTGAATTTTTCATTAATTGCAGAACAGGTTTAAGTCTGAATTTTATTTAAAGAAATGTTTACGACAGTTATTGGCTATAAAACATTATATTTCAATATATTATATACACTAGGGATACATTACATAAGATTTTGCTTTATCTACAATTGATTATTTCATTTTGAATAGTATATTTTTGTGATAATATTCTCAACTCTAATTAAAACATATTTTAGTGTTCTAATCTAAATTCCAAATGTTAATCGTCTTACTCTTACTATCGGCTAAGTACAATTTTATTAGAAATTTAGTGAACAATAAAATAAGTACATTCTCTCTATTTTCTACAGGACACTCTCCGCGAGAATTGCAACGATGATGACAATTGTACAGAGAACTGTTGCGTTTCCCCAATCATTGCTCCCATTTATTTCGTCGTGTTCGTGCTGATGGCGCAGTTTGTGCTCGTCAATGTCGTAGTTGCTGTTCTGATGAAACATCTTGAGGTTAGCAATAATCATTTTCTGTGTTATGTGTTAATAAAGGTTTAAGATGTATTTAGTCTTATAATACTTTTAGTAATATGAATGTAAGGCCGTATTATTTATGTATTAATGAAAATATATTTTTTTTAAGTTAGAAATAAAATGCTTCATTTTTTATTATTTATAACTGATTTAGGCCGGCGGAAGAGTTTTTAATAATACATTTTCTCTTTTGCAGAAGGTAAGGTATTTTTCCATATTGATTGTATAGACAAAATATATTCTTCGTTAAAAACATAATCATAATGTTTTATAGTTTTCCATCTGAGATACCTTCTTTCCTTAATTATAGATAGACTCACCGACTTTCAAATAAGAACGAGTTATAGATTTAGCAAGTTAAGATATCTAATTGAGGATTATCTATAATTCAAAGAATACGTTCATTTTCTCTTGTAAATCTAATCATATGTTACATTTTAAAACAAGTTGCCTCAGATTACTGCTGCCATAAAGAACCTTAATTTAAGTTTGATCGTTCTATATCCACTGTGTCTGTCAATGTCATTTATGAATAATATAATTAGGATCATTCCTATTAGTATTACCGATATATATTGTAAACAATATAAATTTTAAACAATTCTAATGCGAAAAAATAATTGATTGACAGGGACCGCGCACGTTCAAAGCGAATAGACAAACTGCGAAAGTGGCGCCATATTTATTTATCGTTTAATATCCCCAAACTAATGATATAATAAAAAGACACAAAACTACATCTTCTATGGCAATTTATAGACAGATAACTATAGACACACACAAGAAATAAATATGTTCAAGCAAAAATATACTAAATAATTAAGTAGTCACCGAAAATACATAATACAGTTATGGTATCAGTGTGAGTTACAAAGATTAGTGAATACATTTCAATACATTGAAATTTATATGTATGTACCATCTATTCGTATAATTAATTAAAATTTCCAAAACTATTTTTGTTGTTTGTTTTGAAGCAACAAACTCAGCAGTTATTTTAGTTATATTTAAATTATCAGTCCTATCTTTAAGGAAGCAAAATACCGCAAGGTTATTAAATCTTTTCTGTGATGTCTGATTCCTCAACCAAGTTTTGAAGTGCCGGACCAACAAAATTCAGCGTTGTAGGCCTCGAAACTCGAATGCTTGAAACGTTCAGTAATGGTAGCAGCAGCAATAACATCAAGTGCCTCAAAAAACTTTTGTCGGTAATAATCTTTGGGTGAGTCTGGAAAGGTACCTGCTTCTGTATCACCTATTTGTATTTTTGCGAGCGCTCCACTTCTCCTTGGTAATGTTGGTTGCCAAACGTTTTACCTGAACCGTTTGGTAGAAATCGTCAAAGGAATGATCATTACGAATCTGGGATAATGTTTGCAGTGTTAATTGAGCACATTGCTCTCCAACTGAGGTTGACATGTTGGCATTCTGCAGGGTTTTAGGAAGGTGTAAACGAACGTTGGTTAAGAAGCAAACATAGTAATGCAACATCGATTTTTAGGAAGGGCGCCTCTTCTTAAATCATAAATCAAAAAGTATCACTTTATCTAGTGTAAATTAATTCCATCTTGAGAGGGCCGCCTTTTTTAATCCAAAGAGGCGCCAGCATTTCTTTTAAAAAGTGAGTGGGGGTAACGTCCCCGCCTGCCCCCCCCCCCCCACCCACCTCTATTAGAAGAGACTTATCTGTGCGTAACTTGAAATATTATTGAGTTTTCCTGTTAACCACATTATAGAATTAACCTGTGTGTTATAGATATAAAAAATATTTCTTTTTAGGAATCACACAAGATGATGAGTGACGATGATGAGTTAGAGAAAGAGGTCCAAAGGGAAATCGATGAAGAGGCCAGAGAGAAAAATCGAGAGCTTAGAAGTCAGGAAGTGAGTTAAAAATAATGTTTGATCATTGTTATTGTTTCTATAGACACATTCTTTTCTTGTTATTAAAAATAATTTGTTAATTTGTCACTTTAACTATAAAACAATATTTCACAAGCTTTTGATTTTCATATTCTTCTATAGTGTCTCAAGAATTTAAAACCCCAAAAAATTAAAATATTTCCATAATTTATTCGGAAAACCGTTAGCCTTGATTAATATTTATCGTAAATTTGTGAATTTTGTTCCGAAACATTCCAGTATACTATTCCTTATCACACGTTATCCAATATTTCAATTAGCAGGAGGAGTCGGATGATTCTGAAACATCGGAGGAGAAGAGTAATGGAGCCGACAGCACTGCGGATAACCGACAAGACAATCCACCGCAACCTCTTAAAGTAGTTCGCCTGTCGCCCATTCAAACCGAGATTATCCCCGACAAGTTCAAAAAAAGTTGTTCCCCGGATCATAATGCGCCAAGCCAAACTCACGTTCTTCCTAGATCTAGTCCTAATACTATTCCCAACCCCATAAATCATTCAACAATAGGTCCTCACCCCTTACAAGGATCCATGCCAGCATCAAAAGTTCACATTGTTAACGTTGCCAACGGCCCGGTAATAAATCGGCGCGTGTCACTAGGTCAACCAATCTTGTTGTACACATTGACACCAGGAGCGCAGAACATCATGCACCAAAAGAAGGAGCACCCGCATCTAGGCCATTCTCCTCTGGTGTATCGGTGCAATACTCTGGACGAGGAAGAAAATGGAGACGACGGTGATCCACAAAAACAAATGACAGCATCTTGGAATGAAGAAGTTTGTGACGCCGAAGTGCAAAAAATCACCGGACGTCAACCAACCGCATCGGGAGATCCTTCCACCTCCTTACATTCGCACCATAGGCATAATAAAAAACCCAATTGTGTCAAACCACTAAATTCACAACAAAGAACAACAGTTTATGCAGCATGTCAGCGATCTAATGATCCAGGAAATTCTGCCTTGGCGTCCCCTATTGTCTCACAACCTGCTGATACCAAGGCTCCCGACAAACGACGTCAATTCGCTACCACCGGCGGTAAGCGACCATCCAGCACAGCTCTCCTAAATTTGACAAATGATATGGGTCCAAACAGGTCGATCCCAGTGGTTCTTCTTGCTCCAAGTCCAAACTTACCCAAACCTAAGGCACATTCTCCACACTAGATCAGTCGTTACCAATTTGATCAAATCTATTTCAACATTATTATAGTATTGTTTATATGTTCGGAAATCATTTGCTGCATAGCTCAATATTTTTATTTATACTAAGAAATCAATGCAAGAAGCATTTCTAGAAAATGTTATTCCGTATTAAGTATTTACTAAAAGTCGTTTTGATTCACTGAATTTATTTGATTCCTCATTATTTTGATCATTCTATTTGCTCATATCTATAAATATGCATCGAAAATAAGATCATTTGCGGTACCTCTTGTAGCTTTTGCAAATCTGTCGTCCATTTTTTACTAAACTGAAAATTCCCCAATTCAATGCGTTGCAAAGGTGTAGGCTGTGAAGCCATTTTGTATAAACCTAGTCGTTTTATAAAAAAGGAAAGGTTTATTTCTATTTTTTAATTGCAAAATGAAACTGAATTATTGAAATTTAATTAGACTACGGGTATGAATTTTCATAATATTTTGTGATCTTGTTACAATTAACAATGTGATATGTGTATATTTACTTGTACAAATCTCCATCGTTACTGGTCAATGTGCCATTATTTAATGCATGATTCTTTTCATTTAAGATTATTTTGGTTGTGTGTGCGCATTTATCTTGTCCAAAAGAAGACGATCATAACGATGGCGAGTTTTCTTAAAAGCATGTGATACATATAATAAAATAGACTGATTATAAATTTATATACATAATATAGAGTATATATGAGGTACATATAACGTATATTCAAATATAAACTTTGTGCTGTTCATAGTGTATTACATTTCATTTTGTATTCATACTTTTATTGTTAGAAATATTCCCCATTACGAAATTCTCTATTTCATTCTATAAGGTTCACCCATTTATATTAATTAAAGGTAGACCCTACAATGGTTGTTTTGAAATACAAAAATAAATAAAT